>UESW01004246.1:533452-612145 GCA_900491605.1 Calamus simplicifolius
ATCTTTAATAAATTTTGTTGTTAAAATAGAGTATTCAAATTAATCAATGATGATCATATATGAATCAATCTTAATTCTAAGTAATTAATAGACTCCTATTTATTATATTATATTTTTGACATGCCGGAACATAGTGTCAAATTCTTGGTATATTGAAAATATAATAACATAAGTAAACTGGGATATAATATACAAGATGAAATCCATTCCTTCATAAGAAGTCAGATGGTTGATTCGGGACTTGAATAATAAGAGCGCTCAATTTATGATTGGATTATAAATATATTATTCATTATAGAATCAATGGTACTTATGGATAAAGATATAATTAAAGAGGTTAACAGAAAATGCCTAACTTTAGTCATGAACCGTTTATGAAGGATGATTTATATGTAGTGACTAATTCAATCCTCCTTTTGAATATAATTAATTATAATTTTAAGAGTATAGTTCTAAATTTTTAGTGGAGTAATTTGGAATTAATTTTAATATTTTTAAGATGTTAATTGAATGTCAAAATTATTGGAGCTTAAAATTATAATGTCCATAGTTTCTCGGCTCCATTAAATTATGTGAACTTTATGATTTTTTGGATTGAGTTATTAATTTAGAATTGAGAATTCTAAATTAATTTTCATACAAAAATTAATTGGATTAATTTCTATTTTAAATATATGATTATTTAAAAGTAAATTTAAATTTTTAAATTATATAGGTGTGCTAGAGAACATCGTAGGAATATTCCACGAGAGAGTCTATTTAGAAATTATTTAGTTATTGGAGTGTTGAGAAATTTGGGAGATTGTAATTATTAATTACCCCAACTTTTGATTTGATGATTTTCAAAAGCCATGAGTTTTAAAGGAAATATGAGTTTATTAATCAAAAACCTTGAGCTTATTCTAAGTAAAAGCAATGGACTCTTAATGTTTAAATTCACTGAGTTTTGAATCAATTTGAAAAAGAAGTTTCAAGCTCTACATTTAAGATTTCAAAAAGGAATTTTTACACGATATTTTCAATCAATGATTTTTTGAAACATGTCTGAATTCATGCTTAATGTCATACTTATTATTCAAGTCAAAATTTTATTTAAAATTATTCTGGGACGAATTTCAAAGTCAATCAGAAAAATTTCTGATTTTTGATACGTTCCGGAGCCGACTCTAGAGTTTCAGAGTCGACTGCAGTAAGTAACTGAGATTTCTGATTTTCTCGAGTCGACCTTGGTTTTCAAGAGTCGACCCCTGACTCTGTGCGAGCCGACTCCTATCTGTGCGAGCCGACTCCGCTCAAACAACAGAACCCATGTTTTTTTAGCACTTCTCGAGTCAACTCCCCATTTTCTTCGAGTCGACCCCCGACTGTCGGGAGCCAATACTTTGGTTTTTCGCGAGTCGACCCTCTAACGTTTAAAATGTTTCTATTTTTAGTAATCGACTTCGAGCCGACTCCCACAAAGCTCGAGTCGACTCCGCGAAATCTGGGCGTGATTTTTCACGATGACACATCAGCCCCAACGGTAAGATTTTCAAATAACGGCTATATTTGTGTTTCTAACGGATATATTTTTGCAGAATCTATATAGAGGAGCTCTTTTCAAATCAAAATATGAAATAGAGTGGTGAAAAGAGAGAAAGAAAATCTTTCAAAAAGAGGAAAAAACAGAGATTTATTGGAAAAATCATTTGAGTCAAGAAAAGAGATTCATAAGGAGTGAAATCAAAGCGAGAGATTCGTGTGCCCCTGAGCTATAATCTACAAAAGTTCAAGAGGAGATCCCAAAGCAACCAAGAGAAATCAAGATCTTCCAACCTAGAGGAAAAAGAAAAAAGCTTCAACCAACATCCAAAAGCCCCAAAGCTAGGAGAATCTGTGCTGAGGCCTGATTCCACACTTCAAAGGAGTTGGAGAAGAGAAGCAAAGAAGCCAAGCCTGCATTCAAGCTTATTCAATCAGGCTTTTCTAAACCTAGCTTTATTTTGATTATTCTGCTCTAGAGGAGCTGTTTGTATTTAAACTCGAAATTATTTTCTTGTGTACTGATTCAAAGTGGATTGAATCAGTGGGTAGTTGTACCTCGTTGTAAGCTTGGGATAGCTTACGTTTTGGGTTCGTTGTGACCCCGTTAAAACAACGAGTTGGATTTTGTGCTGGTAAGCCCGTGTAAAACCAGCTGGGTTCGTTGTGATCCCGAAAAAACAACAAGTTTGAGTTGTGAGCTTGTAAAACAACTCGGCTGTAATCTAGGGAGATTATAGTGTGGACCCAAGTGAATCTTGGGAGTGGACGTAGGTGTGGATTGCACCGAACCACTATAAAACCTTGTGTTTGCCGTGCTCATTTGTCTCTCACTCTATCTCTCTTATATTTCTGTTTGTGCTTGCTTATAAGTTAATTTCTCTCACTTGCACATCTTGAGTTAAGTTGTTAAACATTTCAAAAAGTCTTAATTTTTAAGAACCCAATTCACCCCCCCCTCTTGGGTTGCCATCTGGGCCAACAATTGGTATCAGAGCAAGTGCTCATTTAGAATTTGATCTCACGATCAAGGGCTAAAGATCCTTATGGCAACACAAAGTGGTTCATGTTTTGCTGAAGGTCATTCTACGAATAGACCTCCTTTATTTAATGGAACCAACTATTCATATTGGAAAGCTAGAATGAGAATATTCATTCAAGCTTCTGACTATGAATTGTGGGGAGTAATAATGAATGGACCTAGTACCCACACACGTATTGATGGCACTATTGTTCCTAAGCCCGAAAGGGATTGGAATGATAATGATAGGAGAATGGCACAATTAAATGCTAGAGCCATTAACATTTTGTATTGTTCCTTAGATTCTAATGAATTCAACCGAATCTCAACATGTAATTCCGCAAAAGAAATTTGGGATAGGTTGGAAATAACTCATGAAGGAACAAGTCAAGTAAAAGAATCAAAGATAAATATTTTGGTTCATAAATATGAATTATTTACCATGGAACAAAATGAAACCATCACATGCATGTTCACTAGATTCACTGATATTGTGAATGGTTTGAAAAGTCTTGGAAAAGTATATACTAACTCTGAGCTTGTTCGCAAAATTCTTAGGTCACTTCCAAGGACTTGGGAAGCCAAGGTGACAGCCATACAAGAAGCCAAAGATCTGAACATTCTACCATTGGAAGAGCTTCTTGGTTCGCTAATGACTCATGAGCTTCAAGTTAAACAACATGTCAATGAGGATGAGTCAAGAAAGAAGAAGACCATCGCCCTCAAAGCTGCGGAAAAGGAAGTAAGCAGCAGCGATGATGAAGAGGATGATGATGATGAGACAGCCCTCCTTGCAAGGAAATTCAAAAATTTATGCAAAGAAGGAGGCCCTTCCACAAGAAGAAGTTTGTATCAAAAATGGAAGGAGAAAAAGAAAAGGATAAGAAAAAGGAAAGGACAAAGAGAAAGAGCCCTTAGTATGTTATGAATGTAAAAAGCCAGGGCATTTTAGATATGATTGTCCTTTACTTAAGAAGGCCTATAAGAAAAAGAAAAAGGCCTACATGGCAACTTGGACTGACAGTGAAGAGTCTTCTTCCAAGAAGAAGACAAAAAGAAGTTGCAAATGTTTGCTTCATGGCGGACGACAACGAAGAGGTAAGTACCGAAACCCCCGATGATGAATTTACTTTGATGAAATGTTTGAAGCATTTAATGAATTGATGATTGATTTCAAGGCTTTGAAAAAGAAACAAATCTTTGAAAACTGAAAACTTAAATTTAATTAAAGAGAAAAATGAATTAAATCTTGTAGTTAAAGATTTAAAAGAAACATTCTTAATGAAAAGAATTTTGCTCATAAGATTGATTTGATTAAATCTGAAATGAAAATCTAATTAAAGAGAAAGAATCAATCTCTAATGAAAATGATTTTCTAAAGAAAGATGTTAAAAAGTATAAAGACATTGTTGAGAAATTTACTCTAAGCTCAACTAAACTAAATATGATTTTAGATAGTCAAAAAGCAGTTTTGACAAAGCAGGTTTAGGGTATAACATATTTAAAAAAAAAAATTGAAAAATATTTTTGTAAAAGCTAACCAAAGTAATATTACTTGTTTTAAATGTAATCAAAAAGGACATAAATCTTTTGAGTGCAAACAATAAGTAATGAAAAATTAAACACTAAAGGAAAGAAAATTTGGGTTCCGAAAGGAACAATTTTTATTGCTACTAACCATGAAGGACCCAAGAAAGCTTGGGTACCTAAACATAAAGTTTAAATTATGTTGCAGGAATGTCTTGTAGCCAAAAGATCAAAGAAAAAGTGGTACCTTGATAGTGGCTGCTCAAGACATATGACGGGTGACAAAGATGAATTCATCACCTGGAAGAAAAGAAAGGTGGAGTTGTTACGTTTGGCGATAATGGTAAGGTCAAATTATGGGCCTTGGTAAAGTTCGTAACTCCATCTACATTTATTGATAATGTACTTTATGTTGATGGTTTGAAGCATAATCTAATTAGTATAAGCCAATTATGTGATAAAAACTTTAATGTTTCATTTAAATCTTCAATATGCACTGTAACTAATTCTATTGATAATAGCATTGTATTTACTGGTTATAGACATGGCAATGTTTACTTGGTTGATCTAAAAAAATTATCTTTGAGTGATCATTGCTTAATTGCTGACAATGCTAATAAATGAAATTAGTTGGTTGTGGCATCGTAGATTAGGTCATGCAAGCACACACTTGATTTCAAAACTAATTAAAATGGATTTAGTAAAGGTTACCTAAACTAGATTTTGAAAACAACAAAATATGTGATGCATGTCAATTTGGAAAACAAACAAGAAGTTCTTTCAAATCTAAAAATGTTGTTTCAACTTCTAGGCCATTAGAGCTACTTCACATGGACCTTTTTGGACCAACTAGAACCACAAGTCTAGGAGAAAAGAAATATGGTCTAGTGATTGTAGATGATTATTCTAGATATACTTGGGTACTGTTTTTAGCTCACAAAGATGAGACTTTCTCGATATTCCTGAAATTCTTCAAGAAAGTCACAAATGAGAAAAATACTACCATAGTATCTCTAAGAAGTGATCATGGAACTGAATTTGAAAATCACTTATTTGAAAATTTCTGCACTGAAAATGGTATTAATCATAATTTTTCAGCCCCTAGGACTCCACAGCAAAATGGTGTAGTTGAAAGGAAAAATAGGACTCTAGAAGACATGGCCCGTACCATGCTATGCGAAAGTAACCTACCAAAGTACTTTTGGGCGGAAGCTATTAACACAGCATGCTACATCTTAAATCGAGCCCTAATAAGACCAATCTTAAAGAAAACACCTTATGAATTATGGAATGAAAGAAAACCCAATATAAAATACTTTCATGCATTTGGATGTAAATGTTTTATTCATAATAATGGTAAAAAATAATTTAGGCAAATTTGATGCTAAATCTGATGAAGGAATCTTTTTAGGATATTCAACAACTAGTAAAGCTTATAGAGTATTTAACAAGAAAACCTTAGTAGTTGAAGAATCCATTCATATAGTTTTCGATGAGTCTTTAGCATCTAGTTCTGAAAAGCTTGATGATGAGGAAGATACAAACATAATTGAAAAAGATCTTGAAAAACTTAATATTGAAGTATCTTCAGATCATGAGCAAGAAGCTAAAGATGATGATTCACATAAGGACGATGATATTAATATTGATCATAATGATATAGATCTTCCAAGAGACTGGAGATATGCTCATAGTCATCCCAAGGAATTGATTATAGGTGATCCATCTCAAGGAATAAGAACTAGATCATATATGAGAAATATTAGTAATCATCTTGCATTTGTATCACAAATTGAACCAAAAACTATAGAAGAAGCTGAAAAAGATAATAATTGGATGTTAGCTATGCAAGAGGAATTAAATCAATTCACTAGAAATAATATATGGACATTAGTGGAAAGACCTAAAAATCATTCAGTAATAGGATCAAAATGGGTTTTTAGAAATAAACTAGATGAAAATGGCATAGTAATTAGAAACAAAGCTAGATTAGTTGCAAAAGGATATAATCAAGAGGAAGGTATTGATTTTGATGAAACCTTTGCGCCAGTAGCTAGATTAGAAGCCATTAGACTTTTACTTGCATTTGCATGTCATATGAATTTTAACTTATTTCAAATGGATGTTAAAAGCGCATTTTTAAATGGTTTTATAAATGAAGAAGTTTATGTAGAACAACCACCAGGTTTTGAAGATCACGAGTTTTCAAATCACGTCTTTAAATTGCACAAAGCTTTATATGGTTTGAAACAAGCACCTAGAGCTTGGTATGATAGGCTAAGTAAATTTTTAATTGAAAATGATTTCACAAGAGGAAATGTAGATAAAACATTATTTTTGAAAAGAAAAAGTAAAGATTTACTTGTAGTACAAATATACGTTGATGACATTATTTTTGGTGCTACTAACGATTCTCTATGTCAAGAATTTGCTAAGTTGATGCAGGGAGAATTCGAGATGAGCATGATGGGAGAACTCAACTTCTTCCTTGGACTCCAAATCAAACAAAGCAAAGAGGGAATCTTCATCAACCAAACAAAATACACAAGAGAACTACTCAAAAAGTTTGGTATGGAATCAATGAAACCTCTTGGAACACCAATGAGTCCTTCATGCAAGCTAGACAAAGATGAAGAAGGTAAAAAGGTTGATCAAAAGTATTATCGAGGTATTATCGGATCCCTTCTTTATTTAACAGCGAGTAGACCAGATATTATGTTTTCTGTATGTTTATGTGCTAGATTTCAATCAGAACCTAAAGAATCACACTTAATAGCTGTTAAAAGAATATTAAGATATCTAAATGGAACAAAAAATGTAGGTTTATGGTATTCTAGAGACTCAACATTAAACCTAATTGCATACTCAGATTCTGATTATGCCGATGCAAATTAGATAGAAAAAGCACAAGTGGTGCATGCCAATTCTTAGGAAGTAACTTAATCTCATGGTTTAGCAAAAAGCAAAATTCAGTTGCATTATCAACTACTGAAGCTGAATATGTAGCGGCTGGAAGTTGCTGTGCGCAAATCCTATGGATTAAGCGACAACTTGAAGACTATGGTATCACTCTTAATAAGACACCCATAAAATGTGATAATACAAGCGCAATCAATTTAACTAAAAATCCAATTCAACATTCAAGGACAAAACACATAGAAATTAGATATCACTTTATAAGAGAGCATGTAACTAATGAAGAAATTTGTCTTGAATATGTTAACACTGAAGAACAATTAGCTGATATTTTTACAAAACCCTTAAGCGAAGAAAGATTTTGTTATCTTAGAGGAGAATTAGGGATTTGTGATCCTTTGGAATAGATTTTGAAATCCCTAAGGAAATGTATCTAGAGTTCTTCAATTTCTCAAAATCTTAAGGAAATCTTATCTAGAACTCATATCAATTTGATCTCTCAAAATCCATGATTTTTAATCATACTCAAAGATCAAATTCCGGACTCATTTCAGATTCTCTGAATCTTAATCTTTTTTTTCTCTGAAATGGTCTCGGAGCCGACTCGGACAGTATCAGAGTCGACCCCTGTTCCTGTTGAAACTCGGGAGCCGTCCCTCATTCTGCGCGAGTCGACTCGATTTCGGGTTCATGCTCTGTGACTACTCGGGAGCCGACTCCAAGCTTTGCGCGAGTCGACTCGACGTGGTCCCAGTTTGATTATCTAGGGCACGAGTCGACCCCACGGACATTTCATTCATCTCAATCATTCCAAACTCTCTCCAAAGCCTTCCCAAACCCTCCAAAACTCAAAAACCTCTGATTAATCACTCCATCGAGATCTATGGCACCTAAAACCCGTGGAGCTAGCAGTAGTGGCGCCGGATTGAAGAGAAACGAACCGTTCGACGACCCGTCCGCGAGCCGTCTTCGGATTCGTCTTCTACATCTTCTCCAAGTGATTCTCCTGTTCCAGCTACCACTCTTCAGGTAGATCACCTTACCAGTAGAGTTGTTACAACCGGTAGAAAAGTTGATTTTGAGTTATTTGAGAATGAAGGTTTTATAATAGGTAGACAGTTGATTGAGATGGGATTTGAGAAAATGTGTTCACTAGATTGTCCCACGTACCCTGCACTAGTTAAAGAGTTTTACAAAAATTTGACCAGAGGAGATGATGGTTTAGTGAGCGTAGTGAGAGGCATTGGACTGAACATCACTGCCACTATTCTATCTAGACTGTTAAATTTACCCCTATCTGGATCATCCACTTATGCCCAGAGGATAGATCGCCAGCCCTCACAAGATTATTGAACAGAAATTTTGAGGGATTTGAAGAAGTATTTGCAAGTCAATTGCCTTTGGAGCTGAGGTTACTTCACAACATCTGCAGCAGAATTTTGTTTCCCAAGACTGGCAGATTCGACTATGTATCTGAGAGAGATATTTTTATTATGGATGCCGTAGTTTCTGGGAAGCCTATTAATCTGCCTAGGATGATCATTTGGTACATTGCTGATTGTGGTGGGAAGAAGAAGTCAAGTTTGCCCTATGGCATGGTTCTAACGAAGCTATTTCAAAGCCAAGGGATTGCATTTGGTGATAGTGAGCCGAAGAAGGAATTAAGGCATACTGATTTTTACTCTTTGGCTACTATTCATCGAATGGGTTTTGTTAAGAGGAATGGAAGTTGGGAGAGGAAGAATATTGCAGAGGACAGAGCTTTAGATGCTGAGGCCCCCAGACCATCTGTGAGACATTCATCACCTGAGCCTCCTCAGAGCTCTTCTATTCCAGATTCTGTTCCAGCCCCTGCCCCTAATTCTACTCCTGCTCCTGCTCTTGCTCCTGCTCAGACTTCTACTTTATCATCTGTTAGCTTTTCTGATATACAGTTAGATCAGCTTAGATCCTTATTCAAATCTAAGATAAGTGAGCATGAAAATAGGTTGAAAAATGAATTTGATGAAAAGTTTATGAATTTGAAAGAAGCTTTGTATTCACTTAGTGATCGGGTTGCATCTATTGAATCTACTCTTAGTTCATCCACCAGCTCCTTAAGTGAAGACTTGAAGAATATTTTTGGAGAACTTAAGGATATCTGCGGTGACTCAGAGACCTATTCCCAGTGCAACGCCGAGCTTCAGGATAAGATTTCGACTGCTTGTACTTTTGTAAATAATAAGCTTAAAGATTATGTTAGACTACAATGTGAAGGAATGAAGCAGATAGTTGATCATTTGAATAGGATTACAAGAAGAAACTTTTGATATTTTTAATGTAATCTCATTTTGATGTAATGAAGTCAAGTTTACTTTCAATGTATTGAGTATGTTTACATTTTCATGTAATATCATTTTGAAGTAATGAGAAAGTTTGATGCATTACTTATGTACATTTCAATTGTAAGTATCTTGAATATCTTGAATGATTATCCTCAATTGATAATGTGAATGGTAAAAGATAAAGAATGATATTGATATAAGCAGTTAATCGATTTAATATATTGAGCTTCCTAACCTTTTTGTTGATTACAAAAAAGGGGGAGAGATTTGATTTAATCGTATATGCGTTCAATGTGCTTTCAATGCAATTAAATTTAAAATTTAAAATTTGAAAGGGGGAGAGATAATTTGAATATTAAAGAGGGAGAGTTAATTTAAATAAAAGGGAGAGATAACCAAGTTATCATTATGCTTAAAATTTGAAAAGGGAAAATTATTTACTTGAACTTAAAAAATTAAAAATTTTGAATGAATTATAAAATTGAGTTTCATAGGGGGAGCTATCTTATTTAGGGGGAGCCTCTCAATGAACATAAAAATTGATTTTGGTTTCAGAAAAAAAAATTTCAATTCAAACATGCATATACTCAATGTTTTTGTTATCATCAAAAAGGGGAAGATTGTTGAGAAATTTGGGAGATTGTAATTATTTAATTACCCCAACTTTATGATTTTGATGATTTTCAAAAGCCATGAGTATTTTAAAGGAAATAATGAGTTTATTAATCAAAAACCTTGAGCTTATTCTAAGTGAAAGTAATGGACTCTCAATGTTTAAATTCACTGAGTTTTGAATCAATTTGAAAAAGAAGTTTCAAGCTCTACATTTA
The DNA here is from genome assembly GCA_900491605.1 of Calamus simplicifolius. Taxonomy (NCBI): domain Eukaryota; kingdom Viridiplantae; phylum Streptophyta; class Magnoliopsida; order Arecales; family Arecaceae; genus Calamus; species Calamus simplicifolius. The sequence goes on from UESW01004246.1 coordinate 543,592, forward strand.
AGATTTCAAAAAGGAATTTTTACACGATATATTTCAATCAATGATTTCTTGAAACATGTCTTGAATTCATGCTTAATGTCATACTTATTGTATTCAAGTCAAAATTTCATTTAAAATTATTCTGGGACGAATTTCAAAGTCAATCAGAAAAATTCTGATTTTTGATACGTTCCGGAGCCGACTCTAGAGTTTCAGAGTCGACTCCAATAAGTAACTGAGATTTCTGATTTTCTTGAGTCGACCCTTGGTTTTCAAGAGTCGACCCATGACTCTGTGCGAGCCGACTCCTGTCTGTGCGAGCCGACTCCGCTCAAACAACAGAACCCATGATTTTTGAGCACTTCTCGAGTCGACTCCCCATTTTCTTCGAGTCGACCCCGACTGTCGGGAGCTGACACTTTGGTTTTTCGTGAGTCGACCCTCTAACATTTAAAATGTTTCTATTTTTAGTAATCGACTTCGAGCCGACTCCCATAAAGCTCGAGTCGACTCCGCGAAATCTGGGCGCAATTTTTCATGATGACACATCAGCCCCAACGGTAAGATTTTCAAATAACGGCTATATTTTTGTGTTTCTAACGGATATATTTTGCAGAATCTATATATAGAGGAGCTCTTTTCAAATCAAAATATGAAATAGAGTGGTAAAAAGAGAGAAAAGAAAATCTTTCAAAAGAGGAAAAAAATAGAGCTTTATTGGAAAAATCATTTGAGTCAAGAAAAAAGATTCATAAGGAGTGAAATCAAAGCGAGAGATTCATGTGCCCCTGAGCTATAATCTACAAAAAGTTCAAGAGGAGATCCCAAAGCAACCAAGAGGAAATCAAGATCTTCCAACCTAGAGGAAAAGAAGAAAAGCTTCAACCAACATCCAAAAGCCCCAAAGCTAGGAGAATCTGTGCTGAGGCCTGATTCCACACTCAAAGGAGTTGGAGAAGAGAAGCAAAGAAGCCAAGCCTGCATTCAAGCTTATTCAATCAGGCTTTTCTAAACCTAAGCTTTATTTTGATTATTCTGCTCTAGAGGAGCTGTTTGTATTTAAACTCGAAATTATTTTCTTGTGTACTGATTCAAAGTGGATTGAATCAGTGGAGGTAATTGTACCTCGTTGTAAGCTTGGGATAGCTTACGTTTTGGGTTCGTTGTGACCCCGTTAAAACAATGAGTTGGGTTTTGTGCTGGTAAGCCCGTGTAAAACCAGCTGGGTTCGTTGTGATCCCGAAAAACAACAAGTTTGAGTTGTGAGCTTGTAAAACAACTCGGCTGTAATCTAGGGAGATTATAGTGTGGACCCAAGTGAATCTTGGGAGTGGACGTAGGTGTGGATTGCACCGAACCACTATAAAACCTTGTGTTTGCCGTGCTCATTTGTCTCTCACTCTATCTCTCTTATATTTCTGTTTGTGCCTTACTTATAAGTTAATTTCTCTCACTTGCACATCTTGAGTTAAGTTGTTAAAGCATTTCAAAAAGTCTTTAATTTTTAAGAACCCAATTCACCCCCCCCCCTCTTGGGTTGCCATCTGGGCCAGCATGGAGAAATATATATGGGATCGTAAGAGAGCCTTTCTCTCTTCCATGATATATATATCAAAACTAACCAGTTGTTGGATTAAGTTAAAGTTTCCAAGAGTTGAAAGTTATCTTTAAATTTTAGTTAATTGATTAATTAATTAAAAAGGTTGGTAGTTATTATTCTCTCAGAATATAAGATTCACGAGAGAAAATAATAGAGCAAAACATCGGAAGATAATGATACAGAGAGTTCTTTTTCAACTTCACTTTATCTCTTGAGTTGAGAATGCAAAGTGAATAAAACTCAATTGTGTGACCTTAACCCAAATCAAAAGGAATGCCCACTCGTTCGCGTTCATCATAATTTGGAGAACGTTTAGAAAGATCCGTGGTGATCAAAAGGATTTGGTGATTCCAAGGTAGTGTTGGTGGAGAACAAAAGGTCAATTTCTTAATCTCCTTATTGTTCTTGTTATTAAATTAATATGAATATAGATCGCTAACTCAATTTTTGAAGATATGTGATTTGATCTTTATTTTGTTTCTCCTAAGATATGTGATTTGATCCTTCTCGCTTCTGCAATCATCTCAAAGTCGTATTGAGATTACCAGCAATTAGTATCAAAGCAGGTTATACCCCTATTAATTTAATAATTGATTATATGATAATCTTTATATGATTGAGTAGGTGCTCATGCATAAACCATTTTCATGATGATGAATGTACGTGCAAATCGATTGGCGTTAATATTTTTTCGATTCCATGGAATAAGTTATGTAATTTTTTTTAAATTAGATCAATTAAATATATGATTCCTTTTATATTAATGAAGAAAGGTTCTTCATGGTTTTGAGAAAAGTTCTCAATTAGAATTTTTTTATATACTTATTAAAGAGTCCTGTTTTATTGAGAATTTTTTCAAAGGTTTTTCGATAGGAGATTTTGAGTGGGGAGTACCTTCCCTTGGCTCTGAGCCTTATCGTTCGAAGAGCCTCACTGTTTCTCAGTGAAGAGCCTCATCGTTTCCTAGGAATTCGAAGAGCCTCACTGTCTCCAAAGACGTGAAGAGTCACATATTAGTTTCGCTAATATTTTTGTTATATTGATAATAATTACATTTACTCTCCACGTATGAGAAGTTTATTCATTTTGGTTTTTATGAAATATTTTTATTTCGATAATAATTACATTTCCATGATAGAAAAGTGCCTACTATTTATTATATGTTATGCATCTATGTGCATTATTATTTTATTATTTTTTACTAAAAAGGTTTTAGTAAATTATATTTAATGTACTTTGCAATAAATTTAATGAGATTAAATTTGTAAATTAATTTAGCAATTGGATTTGCAAAATTAATGTGCCAAATTTAAATGTTATATTTAAGTTATCAAATTTAGCTTATTTTATAATTTTAAAGTGTTTAAAATTATAAAATCTTAGTGATTTAAATTGTTTAAATTAACTAAGAATTTATGAAACAAAAGTTTTTTATAAATAAAATACACTTTTACAAAATAATGAGTGGGAGGGGTAATATGACAATATAAACCCTTGGTCTCCATCGTTAGTACAACACCGTGAGTTATTAGGAGCGCCTCGAGATGCTTTGATTTCATTCTCCCTACGAGGGTTTCTACTAATGGCAATAACAAGGTTGTCTTCCATGAGATAAATTTTTAAGATGTATTTTAGAGACCTACCCTACGGCGGCAATTTCTAAGTTAAGTCTCAAAAAGTCTGATACGATGGGTCGCACTCATAAAGAAATAATTAAATTAGTTAATTATTTCTTGACCAAAATTTAAGAAAATTAATGAGTATTAGAAATATGAGATATTTTAAAAGATACTTATTAATTGAGAAAGTCTCATTTTAATTAGCAACTATTTGACCTACCCTACGGCGGCACTTAGTTGTGGAGATTAAAATTCCTTAGGCCTTTAAAGCAAACATATTTTTTTGTATTTTAACATGTGCATTTATGCATCATATTTACTTTGCCTTAAATTGTATAATGATATTTATGTAATTATTTATTAAAAATTTTTCTTATTTTTCAGCAAATATGTCAAACCCGATTTTCTCACTTCTCGCCTCTCAAGTATTAACTGGTAAAATTTTGTTAAGTGAAAAGCAACATGAATATCCTTCTCATTAATGAAAACTACCACTATGTCCTTAAGAAGGATTGTCCTCCATTGCCTCCAACCAATCCTCTAAGGTTGCTACTGAAGAGTACAACCGTTGGGTTGTTGCAAACAACAAAGCCCACTGCTACTTGTTAGCAGCAATGAATGAGGTGCTTAGAACTAAGCACAAGGCCTTTAAAACTGCAAGAGAGATTATGGAATCTCTACAGATGTTTGGACGCCCATCTGATTAGGCTCGCTACGAAGCTGTAAAAGCCATTATGAATGGCAAAATGAAGAATGGTTCTTTTGTTCGTGAGCACATCCTCAAAATGGTCAATCATTTCAATGAGACTGAGATCAATGAGCTAAAATTGATGAAAAGACTCAGGTTGGCATGATCCTGGAGACACTATCTCCCACTTTTCTCTAATTCAGGACTAATTACATTATGAATCATAAAAAGTGTAATCTGACTCAACTCCTGAATGAGCTGCAAATATATGAGACTCTTATAGATGATAAGAGTGGTAAGGCAATTGTTGCTGAAGCCAATGCAGCTGAGGAAAAGCCTTCTTCTTCAAAGAAAAAGAAGAATAATATGTGGGAAAGAAAAAGGATAACAAGAAGAAGGTCGAGAAGAAGAAAGGAAAGGCTGCTCAGCCTAAACCTAAAGGAAAGTGTTTCCACTATCATCAAGATGACCATTGGAAAAGGAACTATAAAAAGTACCTTGATGAGCTGAAACAGAAAAAGAAACAAGATAAATTAGATTTACTGGTCATGAAACATGCTTAGTTGAGAATGATTTCTCAAGTTGGATTATTGATTCAGAGCATATAACCATGTTTGTGTTTCTTTGCAGATGCTTGATCTGCCCGGGATCTTCAAGTGGGAGATTTCACGATGAGAGTACATAGTGGGAAAAGGTGTCAGCGACAGCAGTAGGGATAGTTCGACTATCGTTTGCAATAATAAATATTTTCTTTTGAACAATGTTTATTATATTCCAGATTTCAAACGGAATTTGATTTCGGTGTCAAAGTTGCATGAACAATTTATTTATGTTTCTTTTAGTATTGACTCTGTTTCAATTTATAAGAATGAAATAAATATTTGTTCTGGGTATGTTGAAAATGGTTTATATTTTGTTAAACCAAATTCCAACAACTTGCTTCAAACCGAAATGTTTACAGCTGAACCAACTCCTAAAAGAAGAAAAGTTGCGAATAATGACAATGACACGTATTTATGGCATTTGAGGCTTGGTCATATTAATATAGACAGAATAGAACGACTAGTAAAGGGTGGTCCTTTAAGAGAGCTAAGAGTTGACACTCTATCAGTTTGCGAATCCTGTCTAGAAGGCAAAATGACCAAAAGACCTTTTTCAGCAAAAGATGAAAGAGCAAAAGCACCTTTAGAGATCATACATACTGATGTATGTGGGCCTTTGAATGTCAAAGCTAAAGGGGCTATAAATATTTCATCACATTCATTGATGATTATTTTAGATATGGATATGCATATCTGATGCAAAGAAAATCCGAGGCCTTTGAAAAGTTCAAAGAATTCCATGCTGAAGTAGAAAAATAACTCAGTAAATCAATCAAAACTCTTCGATCTGATCGAGGAGGAGAGTACTTGGATTATGAATTTAAGGACCACTTGATTAAGAATGGAATATTATCACAGCTCATGGCACCTGCAACACCACAGCAAAATGGTGTAGCTGAAAGAAAATCGCACTTTGCTTGATATGATAAGATCAATGTTAAGCTATTTTCTTTGCCTACCTCATTTTGGGGATATGCATTACAAACAGTTGTATACATTTAAACTTAGTTCCATCTAAGTCAATCCCTAAGACTCCCTTAGAGTTTTGGAACGGTCGCAAATCTAGTTTGAGACACATCTGCATATGGGGATGTCCAGCCCATGTGCTGAAGGGAAAGACTAAAAAATTGGAACCTCGTTTAGAAGTATGCATGTTTGTAGGGTACCCTAATGGAACGAGAGGAGGACTGTTTTATAGTGTTCAAGATAACAAAGTATTTGTGTCGACAAATGCTATGTTTCTCGAGTACAATTATATGATAGAATTCAAACCTAGAAGTAAAGTAGTTCTGAAAGAGTTGCTAGCTGATGAGATCAGCCCCACACCAACAAAAGTTGTTGAACGACAAAAAGATGAGACCACTATTCAAGATCAAATACCACCACCACCACGTAGTGGGAGGGAAATAAGATTACCCATCTGCTATGGTCAGGATGGAGAAGCACAAGTTGCAGTCACCGATGGCAGTGATGATGATCCATTGACATACAAGATGGCAATGGAGGATGTTGATCAAGAGATGGCAGGAAGCCATGAAACTTGAAATGGAATCAATGTATTCTAATTCAGTCTGGAAACTTGTAGATCTACCTGAAGGCGTAAAGCCTATTAGATTCAAATGGATCTATAAGAGAAAAAGAGGAGCCGATGGAAAAGTAGACTTTCAAAGCTAGGTTGGTGGCAAAGGATTTTACCCAAAAGGAAGGAGTAGATTATGAAGATACTTTTTCGCAAGTAGCCATGCTAAAATCCATTCGGATTCTCTTATTCCATTGCTGCTCATTATGATTATGAGTATGGCAAATGGATGTCAAGACGGCATTTTTGAACTGCCATCTTGAAGAGACTATTCATATGGTCCAACCAAAGGGTTTTGTGGTTAAAGGCCAAGAGCAGAAAGTCTGCAAATTGCAAAGGTCCATTTATGGGCTTAAGCAAGCTTTTAAATCTTGGAACATCAGATTTAATGAAGCCATAAAATCTTATAGTTTTGAACAAAATTTAGGTGAACTTTGTGTCTATAAGCAAAAGGAAGGAAATAAAGTGGTCTTCTTAGTTCTTTATGTGGATGACATTTTACTCATTGGGAATGATGTAGGATCTCTGTCCAAAATAAAGAACTGGCTAGCCAGCCAATTCAAATGAAGGATTTGGGAGAAGCAAGCTATATTCTTGGCATCCAAATTATACGGGATCGCAAGAATAGGCTTTTGGCATTGTCTCAGGCATCGTATATTGACAAGGTGCTTGTAGATTTGCGATGCAAAACTTTAAGAAAGGTAATTTACCTACTCAACATGGAGTTCATCTTTCTAAAGAGCAGTGTCCTAAAACACCGCAAAAGGAGGAAGATATGAGATGGATTCCCTATGCTTCGGCAGTTGGTAGTTTGATGTATGCAATGTTGTGTACCGGACCCGACATATGCTTTGCAGTGGGAGTGGTTAGCCGATACCAGTCAAACCCAGGATTGGATCACTGGGTTGCGGTCAAGCATATTCTCAAATATCTGAGGCAAACGAGAAACTATATGCTGGTATATTCCGGTAGGGATTTGATTCCTGTTGGATATACAGATTCTAGATTTCAATCTGATAGAGACTCTAGGAAGTCTACTTCTGGAGCGGTGTTCATTTGGGAGGAGGAGCCATTATATGGAGAAGCGTCAAGCAAACCTGCATTGCTGACTCAACCATGGAAGCTGAATATGTAGCAGCTTGTGAAACAGCTAAGGAGGCAGTCTGGTTTCAAAAATTCTTGAAAGATCTAGAAGTTGTTCGAGATATGCATGAACCAGTTAGACTCTACTGTGACAACAGTAGAGCAGTAGCCAATGCCAAGGAACCCAGAAACCACCGTAAAGGAAAGCATATAGAGAGAAAGTTTTACCTTGTGAGAGAGATTATCAGTAGAGGAGACGTTTCAGTTGAAAAGATCGCATCTGTGAATAATATAGCTGATCCGTTTACTAAGACATTACCGGCTCTGGGTTTTGAGCTACATCTTAAAGGGATGGGACTTAGAGACATGTCTCATTTGCTTTAGGGCAAGTGGGAGATTGTTGGATATGTGCCCATAAACAAATGACATTTATTATTTTGCTGAATAATTTAAAAATTTTTAATATTATACTTGCATGCATGTTTGATGCTTTATAAATATCAAAAATCCCTAGATTATTTAAATGTGACTTTAAATATTGTATATAAGTGTTATATACAGAGGATAATATTTAAAGTAAAATAATCTAAATTTATCCGTAATTATAAATTAAAGTTGCAATCGGGATCTTTAATTTAAGATTACTAGTGCGGTTCATTACATTCTGAATGAAACGATCTTATCCGGATTGTTGATAATGAGATTATCGGAATGAAAGCGCTTTATATAATTTGATTATATAGACTGGAATGCGATTAATTATGAATATCTAATAAATTCCGTTGTTAAAATAGAGTATTCAAAATTAATCAATGATGGTCATATATGAATCGATCTTAATTCTGAGTAATTAATAGACTCCTATTTATTGTATTATATTTTTTAACATGCGACACAGAAACATAGTTGGTATATTGAAAATATAATAACATAAGTATCTTGAAATATTAATATACAAGATGAAATCCATTCCTTCATAAAAAGTCAGATGGACGGTTCCCATAAGTATTGATTCGGGACTTGAATAATAAGAGCGCTCAATTTATGATTGGATCATAAATATATTATTCATTATAGAATCAATGGTACTTATGGATAAAGATATAATTAAAAAGGTTAACGGAAAATACCTAGCTTTAATTATGAACCATTTATGGAGGATTGATTTATATGTAGTGACTATATCAATGGACGATTCAAATCCTTTTGAATATAATTAATTTTATAATTTTAAAAGTGCAGTTCCAAATTTTTAGTGGAGTAATTTGAATTAATAATTTTGATATTTTAATTAAGGTGTTAATTGAATGTCAAAATTATTAGAGCTTAAATTATAATGTCCATAGTTCCTCTGGACGGCTCCATTAAATTATGTGAACTTTATGATATGTTGGGTTGAGTTATTAATTTGGAATTGAGAATTCTAAATTAATTTTCATTCAGAAATTAATTGGATTAATTTCTATTTTAAATAATATGATTATTTAAAAATAAATTTAAAATTATTTTAAATTTAAGAATATTCGTAGGCATATTTCACGAGAAGAGTTTATGTGAAAATTATTTAGTTGTTGGAGAAATATATATGGGATCGTGCCGTAACGTCCAATGATAAATATATCAAACCTAACCAATAATTGGTTGTGGATTGATATACGTTAAAGTAATTCCAAGAGTTGAAAGTTATCTTTAAATTTTAATTAATTAATTAATTAATTAAAAAGGTTGGTAGTTATTATTCTCTCAGAATATAAGATTCATATCGGAAGATAATTATCAACCAAGAGAGTTTTCTCTTTCAACTTCACTTTATCTCATGAGTTGAGAATGCAAAGTGAATAAAACTCAGAATGTAAAGTGAATAAAACTCAGTTGTGTGACCTCAACCAAAATCAAAAGGAACGCCCACTCGTTCGCGTTCAACATAATTTGGAGAACGTTTGGAAAGATCCGTGGTGATCAAAGGATTTGGTGATTCCAAGATAGTGTTGGTGGAAAATGAAAGGTCAATTTATCTCCTTATTGTTCTTGTTATTAAATTAATATGGGTATAGATCGCTAACTCAATTTTTGAAGATATGTGATTCGATACTTATCTTGTTTCCGCTAAGATATGTGGTTTGATCCTTATCTCGCTTCTGTAATCATCTCAAAGTCGTATTGAGATTATCAGCACCATCGCTAACCATTAGAACTGGTAACGGAGCGAAGCGGAACCAATTTTTTTCCATTCATTTTCATTTTTAACTTTTCATGCTACACCTTGTATTCATTTCGTGCCCCATCAGAACAACAATTTTGAATGAGGATCCTCAACCTTGCATCATTGTTTTGTTCCTATTTTTTCTTATTTTTTTTTAAAAATTATCATTGCAAATACACTTTTAAAATATTTAAAATGTTAAGAATGTTCTTAGATCAGTTTTTTTAATATTTTAAAATATTTAAAAAACTTACAAATATAAATTCTTGGTTAGGAGTGTGTGTGTGTGTGTGTGTGGTTAGGAGTGTGTGTGTGTGTGTGTGCGTGTGTGTATCAACCTTATTTCAACTTCCAGCAAACAGTTTTGATTTTTTCTAAAATCTATACCAAACCAGGTCAAAGCTTGATCAAGATGGTCCCCCTTAGATAAGGGTGAAATTGCCATCAATACCAATCATAAAGCCTTTGGCAGCAGCTTATCAGTGACTAAGGCATGCTATGAAAGCATCATCTTATGTACTAAATGAATTCAGGTTTGAGACATTAAGAGCATCAAATTAACTTCTTCTTGGCAACTTATTGATGATTTCAGTGCTATTGTTTATCACGACAATAAATAACAAAAAAATATTTATAGAAAAGTTTTTCTTTGCACTTGCCTTGAAATATTTGATGACGGTATTACAACATTATGGATAACAAAACACTTTAAAATAAAGCTGGATATATTTCATAAGAATGTGATTATATAAATTTTTTTATTATATTCAAGAATCAACTCTTATTTAAAAATTGATAATAAAATCAATTGAAGATAAAATGAAAGAAAGCTTATATGATTTAAATATTTATAATATAAACTTCATGATGCATCAATGGATTTGATTCAAGTAAAACGAAAAAAGTAGGAATAAATCAAAAATTAATAACAAATAAAGATTTGCTACTTTTGCATCCTTCAGAATATATGATTTTAATTAAACCAAACAAAATAGAGAAAAAATCATATAGTTGATCCTGATTAATCTGAGATTGCAGCTTAATTTATTGTTGTTGTTTAATAAGAATTAATGCTTATTCATAGGGATATTTGGGAAAGGACTATCTATTATGCAAGTCTATTATCTACAACTCCCTTCTAACTTGAAAACAAAAAAATCCATGGGTTCGTCAATATTGTTTAACAAGGAAATTTAGTGCAGGAGAGATTGATTGAAGCAATGACTATTAGTCTATAGATTGCAAAAAAAATGTTTCTATTTTAACAAACTAGCAAAATATTCTATGCTATGTTGTTTGTCTTGTGGTTGTGTACCTTAATGTAATATTCACATTTTTGGATTTATAGTTTTGAATCTTAATATGTTTCCCATCCTTGGGCCTGTAATGTTCAAGGCTAGTGCAATTGGCTTGGGGTGGAGACCCACTTGTCCTTGACATGATGAAGGTAAATTAAATGCAAAATGGCTGGAGCATCAGCCTTTTGGAGCATCAGCCGACTTTTGATCATCAAAGCTACCCCCAACCATCTTTTTTTTTTTTTTTTTTTTTTTGGATAAAGACCTCCAACCATCTTTAGCAGTGAAACCATGCATGTAACACATGATCAGATCTCATTTGTCAAAGTCCTCACACGAAAGTCAGGGAGGGTCCAATCCAAATGACAGACACTTGATGATGGCTGACCCATTGTCAGCCTTATCCGATATCAATAGTTGCATGGAGCCTGTGAGAGGCATTATCCCTTTGGTTATAAAACTAGACTATTATGCATTTCTATGTACGTTTAAAGAAAGAATAATCACTCGTTTGTAACCTAAAAAAAATAAAAAAAATAAAAACAAAAAAAAAAAAAGAAAAGAAAAGAAAGTAAGAACAAGCTGAAAAGCTGAGCTAAATGCATGGCCTGCTGAGGGATCGCATGCTGAGTGTTGGAGCGAAAATTGCACTCATCTCATGACAAATGGTATTAGATCCAATGAATTTTTATGAAAATTGATATGACTGATTCAACACCATCAGGGTTAATGATAAAGGAGATTAATGGCATCCCGCTTCGGCCTTCGAGGTATTATTTAACCTCCGAGGTCCGTTTCGGCCTCCAAGGCATCATTCAACCTTCGAGGCCCGCTTCGGCCTCCGGGGCACCTCAAGCTTCAGCCTCGGCCTTGGCATCCGTCATGATCTGGCTCTTGGGACCAGTAGCTTATAGCAATGGGCCACCTGGCACGTCCACGTGGCCCACTACTCGTCTGCTACGGTGCGTTGCCATGCCTCATTAAGGCATATGGTCCATCATGCGTTCATAACAGTGCGTGGCCATACCCTGTTACGCTATGTGGCCCACCACTCGCCTGCGACTACGTATGGCCATATCCTGTTACGGTGTACGGCACACCACTTGCCTGCGGCTGCATGCGGCCATACCTCTTAACGGCGCGCACCTAATGCAGTCGCGGCCGCCCGACATATGTAAGGCCATACTGGCAGGTGGCAAATCAAGCAGGACACCTCTAGCGCACAATAACGATACGGCCCGTCACTTCAGCCCCTCCTTTTTGTTCGTTATTGGACGGGGATATCTTGAAATTGGTAACCTTCTGGAAGCATGGAGAGGGGAGATCTTTGGACAGGTATAAAAGCCCGCACTTGCGAGGAGGGAAGGATTCTGAACCCTAACTCTCTAGCTTTATTCTGCTAGCTAACTCTTGTCTGTTCCCAAGTGACTGACTTGAGCGTCGAAGGGTCCCCAACGGAATATCCGGTCTCCGGGGACTTTTCTTGCAGGAGTCCAGCGAGGAGGATCTCTGTTTCCCTTGCGTTCAAGGAAAGTGACTCGGCGCAAACAAATTGGCGCGCCAGGAAGGGGAGAGAAGAGAAAAGCTTCGAACCTGTCGGTGATAACTTCTTTTTCCCTGAGCTCTCAAGCGATGGTGATGACTCATGCGCGAGAGGTCTCCACCAGTCGTCCTGGGGAGCAACGTCAAGGGGCTGATCCGCTAGCGGTTGGCCCCTCAGCACCCCTAGCCGACGTTCCTGCACCACCACCATCGCAGCAACTTCAAGAAGATCGGCTTGCCGCTCTCGCCACACAAGTCCAATCTTTGGCAACGATAGTCCAAGGCCTGCAACATCAAGCGGTGGCTGCACAGCAACCGAAGCCCCTCCCGTCAGTGCCAGGAGTCATCTAACCCAGCCAGCACTTTTTCCAGAGAAGGTCTCCTGCTCGAGAAGCTTGCCACCGCCGCGCTTCGCCCAAACCTCACCACCACGAAGCCTCCAAGAGGCCCCAGTCACTCTCTCGCCGCGCTAGCGTATCTCCCAAGCGGCGGCATGGGAAGGAGGCGGAGCGCCTTCATCAGCATCGCCGCCACTCTTCCCCTCCTTAGATTCCTCGAGGGAGGGGTCCTTCGATGGCAAAATAGCCGCCGAGCTGAGCGTCAGCTCGACGAGTACAACCAGTTGTTGGAGAAGCTCAGCCGCCGGATCACCAACCCACCAGAGGCAGACTACGACAGTCGACCACCGCTGTCCTGCCGGATTATGGAGGAGCCGATATCAACCCGATTCCGCCTTCCTCAGCTGGACCCGTATGACGGGACCACGGACCCCCTGGACCATTTAGAAAGTTACAAGGTCCTCATGCAAGTCCAGGGAGCAACTGATTGGCTTCTATGCATCGCTTTCCCCGCCACCTTGAAGAAGGCTGCTCGAGCTTGGTACTCCCACCTACCGCCGCGGAGTATCGACTCCTTTCGCCAACTGGAGAGGGCCTTCCTGGCCCATTTTGATGCCTGTCGGAAGATTCCAATGGTAGCAGATAGTCTCTTCTCAGTCCAGCAAAAGTGTGGCGAGTCTCTATGGGACTACGTCGCTCGGTTCAAGGATGCAGCCCTGAAGGTCTATAACCTCGAGGACTCTGTGGCCATCCTGGCATTAAAGCGAGGGCTCCGTCCCTCCCGCTTTGCATACTTCCTCGATAAGAAGCCGTCCGGCTCCTACGCCAAGCTCCTGAGCCGGGCCCAGAAGTACATCCGCGCTGACGAGGCTGACTCCTCCTGACGCGAGGCTAGCGGAAGCACCACCAAGAAGCTGGCCCGACCAGAGCATGCTGAAGCTCGCCCCAGGAGGCCTGAGCCTCCTCGCCGACCAGACAACCATCCCCGAGCTTCTGCATCGAGAGACGGGCTCTACACTCTTTTGCTCGCCTCGATATCGCACATCCTGCTCGAGATCGAGGGCGAGCCCTATCTTCAGCGCCCTCCTCCAATGAACTCAAAGATCCCCCGCAACAAGAACATCTACTGCTGCTATCATCGGGATCATGGCCACGACACCGACGACTGTCGTCAGCTAAAGAAAGCGATAGAGGACCTTATCCAGTGTGGCCACCTGGGGAAGTTCGTCCAGAGGAACATTCCGGGAGCTCCTGGTCCATCAACGCCTTCGCCACCGATGATTAATAATACTCCAACCGAGAAGACGGTGACGATGATTTCCTGAGGAACAGGCAGCCCACCCAAGAGGCCAAGGGGAGAGGGGGAGATCTTTGGATAGGTATAAAAGCCCGTACTTGCGAGGAGGAAAGGATTCTGAACCCTAACTCTATAGCTTTCTTCTGCTAGCTAACTCTTGTATGTTTCCGAGTGACTAACTTGAGCGTCGGAGGGTCTCCACCGGAACATCCGGTCTTCGAAGACTTTTCTTGCAGGAGTCCGGCGAGAAGGATCTCCGTTTTTCTGGCGTTCAAAGAAAGTAACTCAGCGCCAACAAAAATATATATACAGAAGCATAGCATAAATAGAAACTCTCGCTTATGACCAAAGCATGGCATTCATCAGCGATGAAAGACTCTTCGCTCAATATTGGTGCCAGGCAATCGATGAATACAATGACAAAGTTTAGCCTGATGAATACAATCACAAATAAGCATGGCACTTACAATAATATATAGACAATATTAAACTCGAGCCACACACAGCTAGAGAGAATTATTTTATCTCTAAATAGTTTCTTTGGACAACACGAGACATGTACTTACGAAATATAGATCACTTCACAGATACATCACACCATCACACCATACGCCATACAAGTTAAACGACCACATAAACATCTTCTTCTGCTGCATGGTTTGCTTTCTTAAGGTAGTGGAACTGGAGATGGTGGCGGGTTGATCTGACCACCTCTCCCTTCACCTGGTTTTGGCTTTTGAGGCGATCTTGAAGCTTTACCAACAATCCTTTCATTTGTTGGTGTTTCACGAGGGCTGGATGAAGCAAGAGGCCGGACAGTGGATCCATCTTCCTGCGTAAGGGAAGGCCCGTACGATATATAAAGAAGTTAACAAGAAAAGAGAGGTCATGATATGCTAACGCACTAGATCGACATGAGAAGGGAGAGAGAAGTATATATATATATATATATATATGTGTGTGTGTGTGTGTGTGTGTGTGTGTGTGTGTGATGGTAGTTATTACGTCCTCTTCCTTTGGAGTGTCTTCAGGGCTTGAAACCGAGAAGCCCAAGCAACCAGCACAAGTTTTGATGATGCACTGCAGGAGAGAGCAGCGATAGAGAAAGGACGCTATGGCTGAAGAGGTTCCTTCCACTTCCATGGCCGTTTGTCCTCTCTTCTCTTCTTCCTCCTCTCTTCTGTCGTTTGTGTGACCTTTCATCACTAATGCATCGTTTATGGCAGCATTAGGGCCCTACGTACCTCAACCTTTTTTGCCCCTCTTTATGGCCACAACTTTAGTGGAGGCTCTTAGGTGAAAGTAACCATTGCCAACAAGTAACCATTGCAAACCATCCCTTGCATGACTTGTTTTCCGTGGCCGCGACTGGAATCGGTCACTAAATACTACTGCATTAGCCATTCTCTGTGTGGGTCATAGAATATTTCTTCACCTAATGTTCTGCTTTGGTCAACTTTATTCTTTATATATGCACATGCTTCAGAAGAAAAAAAAAGCTGTCCCCAGTGACAAAGTTGTCACACCAATTGCAGAGATATATACCTTGATTGTATGAAGTACAAACTATGCACCATTTGAAGGATCTAAATTCAATCAAATATATAGTCATAAATATCTTGATGGGCTTAAGTTCAATCTCGAATGGGCCATGCAATCCACTGGTCTATGCGAGTTGCAAGTCTATTTCACCTTGGAAGAAAGCTTGAAACAAAATTCATAGTCATTTCAACCTGCAAACCCAATACAACTTAAAATATATGATGCATAATGGAAACTTGGCAATAGCCTTGAAGAGGCATTTGGTATGGGGTGATCTGCATAAATCATCGGTAATCTATAAGATTATGATAGAATCATTCTGCATGGTTGAGATAAAGTAATCCTTCGTGACAATGATTCAAAATCATTCCCTCATGGATCATCCCTTTAGAGATGATCGTATCACCATCCTTAGTTGATCTTAAGCTAAAATCCAAAGGCCAAAATACCCTTATTTAAAATAAATATATTATAATAATAATTTATATAACATAATATATATATTAATATGCTATGTTAAATTTTATTATAAATATTATATATATTATACGAGCTAGACTTAGCTATATATACTTATATGTAGCCAAGGCTATATTTGGTCATTCTTTTTATCTTTGAATCCATACGAATCTTAAAGCCATTCACATTTTTCACCTTTGAGATATATAATTTTTGTAAAAATAAGGGTAGAAAGGATGATCAAATTTAAGCTCGTATAGCCAAGTCTAGCTTTTATTATATTATATAATAATATTATGTATCATATTATATTATACTATATTATATTAAAATTTATTATAATATAATGTATATTAGTTTATATGTATGTTATAGTAATAATATATATATAATAAGGGTAATATTGATGTTTTAATTAGGTTGATAATATTGGATTCTAATGGCAAATTAAATATGATGATGATTGTTAGATTATTAGTCATCCTTAATAATTCATATGCTATACCATACTAAATATGATAATTTTTGATCACTAAGATCATGTCTTTCTAAGATTAAGATCATCGGTGATCTTAAAATGATTACCAAATACCTCTAAAGAATCATGCTCATGATATCATTTTACACTAGTATTAATTGTGACACCCTCCTTTCAAATAAAGTATGATCACCATATATGTGTAATACTAGTACTAATGAAGAAGAAATTAGTCAAAAATTACTATCACATATTTTTATTATTGCAGCCACAAGTTGATTTTTTTTATGTACTGTTCATATAAGTTTCAAAATATTTTTCACGCTCAAATCTATATGCTAAGAAACATTTGACGAGAAATATTGGCTAAGTATGATAATTATTAATTATCATAAAGATGAATATTACAATTATTATTTTATTTAGATTAAAAGTAAAATATAAAATAATGATTACTATTGGTCCCCAAAGACCCAGTAAAAGCGCCCTCGCTCAAACGTCCGCCTCTCGTTTGCACCACGAAACGAACCAGCTAAACGAACCGGCAAGTTAGTCAATAGCCAACAGCTCTTCTAATGGCCCCCACCACCACCCTCTCCTTTGACCTTTCGCTCCTCCCACGGCCGGCCCTGAGGACCCCACCCCGTCCTCATGGCCGCGTCCTCCTCCGACGACTACAGGCCCTCGACCTCTTCCGCCTCCGCCGCCGTCACACTCGTCGAGCCATCCCGGCGCCGCCACCCCCGGCGCGTCCTCCGCTTATTCCGCTCCCTCTGCCGCACCCTCCCCGTCTTCACCCCCCACTGCCGCCTCCCCTCCGCCCCCTGCAAACCGCCCCCCCGCCCAACCGTCCGGCACCTCAGACCCCGCTCCGCCACGGCCTCCGTGGCCGCCGCCCGAACCGTGACGGGCACCCTATTCGGCGCCAGGCGCGGCCGCGTCTCCCTCTCGGTGCAGGAGAACCCTCGGTGCCTGCCCACCCTGGTGGTGGAGCTGGCCCTCCAGACCCAGGCGCTCCTCCGCGAGATGGGCTCCGGCATGGTCCGCATCGCCCTCGAGTCCGAGAAGCGGCCCCTCGACAAGGGCCACTCGCATCCCTCCAGGCTGCTCGAGGAGCCGCTCTGGACCGTGTTCTGCAACGGGAAGAAGAGCGGCTACGGCACGCGGCGGGAGGCGAGCGACGAGGACCTGGCCGTGATGGAGATTTTGCGACCGGTGTCGATGGGCGCCGGGGTGCTCCCGGGGAGGTCCGACGACGAGGAGGTCGCCTACATGCGCTCCAGCTTCGAGCACGTTATCGCGAGCCGCGACTCCGAGACGCTGTACATGGTCACTCCCGGCGGCGGCAACGGCCCCGAGCTCACCATCTTTTTTGTCAGGGTATGATGATGACGATGGGCCGTTGCATGAATGGAACGGAGGGAACGAGTTAGGCGTGGGAGAACGGGAACGAGAGTTTCGGATCGGTTAGTATTTAGCTGACGTAGGTTCGTACCACATCCATGTAATCTTATCCAATCTTGATTCTTGGATACTGTAGCTTATTATGATGGTCTCTCGATTTCTTACGTACGGGTTTATAAAACAAGACATGACATGTATGTACGATTGATTTCGGATTCAAATAGATTGGTTTAAAACTGATGTATTTTGAAATTAATTTTGTAATTCTAAAGAAAAAAGTTATAAAAATAATATTATAAAAAATTTGAAATATCGTTTTAGGATGTCGAAGCAACTCCTATACTCTATTCAGTCTAATCTTTAATCCAGCTTGAAACTCGAACACCTTCAAATATATCAGCCTGATAGAGGAAATAATTTTTTTTTAATAAAATAGGATCAAAATTGATCCAAACTTCATTGTTCTTTTGTTAAGCCAAAGCTCCATTTAAAGCTCAAAAATTAGTCCAAATGGGTTTACTAGGCTAGGCCGAACCCAAGCTTAACACTTTTCTTTCCTTTTCTTTCCCATCCCTAGTTCATTCGAACCAAAGGAGATTGCTAACGGCCTAGGGCCATTGTTGGCCATCACTGGGGTCCATCTGGCTGCCGATGATTGGCCCAATTCTGACGATCACCCTTTTTCTTTTTCTTTTCTTTCTCTCCTTCTCCTTTCTCCTATATTCTTTCCTTCTTTTCCTAAGCAGTGGCATAGCCGACCACCTTTAGCCGACAAAACCCCACCGAATACCACCTCGATGCCAATGGTTGTCATCACCCGCAGCTTGGGCCTAGCGAGATGATGGCCATGCCACCGAACCATATTGAGATTGTCATTTTTAAAAGCTTAGCCATGCTTAATCTATCTTCTTCTCTCTCAACATTCCCTTCTCGTTTCTTCTCTCCCGCTCATCCTCTCTTTCTTCCCTCCGAACGTTCCCTTCTAGAAGTTCATTTATCCAAACTAATCTAACAATGTTAAGGATTTTACCTAATTCCATTAACTTTTTATTCAAATATATTTTTTATCATTAAAATATAATAACTTGTGAAAAGATAAAGCTAACAACTTGTACATTGATAGTTATAATGTTTGAATTAACAAACTTGTACATTTATATGTTCTATAATTTGGTTTCATGAAATTAACATGATTACTGTTGGAAGGAGAACGACGAAGTTAGCCAGGAAGAAGCGTCATTCGAAATGTCATCTTCTAGAAGCCACACATTTTAAATGTCATTTTTAAGCCTAAAAATGATATTTAAAATATTATTTTTTACTTTAGCATCATTTCTTCAAAATCTTTCATTTCTATCTTAGAAGCGGAAAATCATTTCAAAATTCACTGGTTTTGCAAATGACTCCAAATAGATTCACGTTGTAAACCTATCGAAACAATTATAATATAAAATATATTATTGTTGATTCGGCAATAAAATAATTCTAAATTATCTAAAAAATGGTCAAATAAAAATTTAAAATGTAGTTTAAATTAAAATTTAAGCATTAAAAAAGTTAAGATCATTCAGTGTTGATGATTTATTGTATTGATCTATATTGACATATTAGAAACTATTTTTAATTAAGATTATTAATGCCTTTCCGCCGAGCCTCTGATTTCTGCGGAATCTGGCGTAGAGTTGTAACAGCGGAATTTATACAATAGTGGCAAGCTGAGTCTCGAATCGGTCTTAGCCGTATCCTTAACTAATCCGAACAACCTGATTCTAATCATGAGTTCATGATCGTAGGTAAAATTGAATATGAATCAATAAAAATATTAAATAACTGATTAAGATAGGAAAATGCAGTCGATCGTGCATGGTTAGCCAGTTGACCACAGCTAAAGATTGACAATCTTTTTTTTCGACGTATCAAATCCAGTTGAGACCGACTGTCACCTCCAAAGCCCGACGGCCCCAAAGGCCGACACCCGAAGACCAACGGCTCCAAAGCCCGACGGCCCCAAAGGCCGACACCCGACGGCCCCAATGGCCGACATCTCTAAGACCGTTGGCCCCCAAAGGCCGACACCCAACGGCCCCGATGGCCGACACCCATCGGCTCCAAAGGACGACACCTTCAAAGCCGGCATCTCCAAGACAGGCGGCCCCGGCACTTCTCAGCCGGCCCCGGCGCTTCCATCCCAAGCGGCCCCAACATCCTTCTCGGCCGCCCCCGACGTCCCCAAGCGACTTGGCCCCGACGTTCCTATCCCGCCGAGTCGGTCAAGGCCATCCTAGGCCGGTCCGACTCGGCCCCGGCGTCTCCTGTCCCGCCGAGTCGGCCAAGGCCATCCCAGGCCGGCACGACTCGGCCCCGGCATCTCCAGATCTGCCGAGTCGGCCAAGGCCATCCTAGGCCGGCCCGACTCGGCCCCGGCGTCTCCAGATCCGCCGAGTTGGCCAAGGCCATCCTAGGCCGGCCCGACTCGGCCCCGGCGTCTCCTGTCCCACCGAGTCCACCAAGGCCATCCTAGGCCGGCCCAACTCGGCCCCGGCGTCTCCAGATCCGCCGAGTCGGCCAAGGCCATCCTAGGCCGGCCCGACTCGGCCCCGGCGTCTCCAGATCCCCGAGTCGGGCCGGCCTAGGACTCGGCCCCGGCGTCTCCAGATCCGCCGAGTCGGCCAAGGCCATCCTAGGCCGGCCCGACTCGGCCCCGGCGTCTCCAGATCCGCCGAGTCGGCCAAGGCCATCCCAGGCCGGCCCGACTCGGCCCCGGCGTCTCCTATCCTGCCGAGTCGGCCAAGGCCATCCTAGGCTGGCCCGACTCGCCAGTCGGCCAAGGCCATCCTAGGCCGCCGACTCGGCCCGACGTCTCCTGTCCCGCCGAGTCGGCCAAGGCCATCCTAGGCCGGCCCGACTCGCCCCGGTGTCTCCTATCCCGCCGAGTCGGCCAAGGCCATCCTAGGCCAGCCCGACTCGGCCCCGGCGTCTCCTGTCCCACCGAGTCGGCCAAGGCCATCAGGCCGGCCCGACTCGGCCCCGTCTCCAGTCCGCCGAGTCGGCCAAGGCCATCCCAGGCCGGCCCGACTCGGCCCCGGCGTCTCCTCCCGCCGAGTCGGCCAAGGCCATCCTAGGCCGGCCCGACTCGGCCCCGGCGTCCCGCCGAGTCGCCAAGGCCATCCTAGGCCGGCCCGACTCTCGCCGAGTCGGCCAAGGCCATCCGGCCGGCCCGACTCGGCCCCGGTCTCCTGTCCCGCCGAGTCGGCCAAGGCCATCCTAGGCCGGCCCGACTCGGCCCCGGCGTCTCCTGTCCCGCCGAGTCGGCCAAGGCCATCCTAGGCCGGCCCGACTCGGCCCCGGCATCTCCTGTCCCCCGAGTCCCAAGGCCATCCCAGGCCGGGACTCGGCCCCGAGTTCCCCAGATCAGCCCCAGCGGTTCAAGAATCCGCTTCTCTGACGCACGCCGCCCGACAGCGCCAACGTGCGCCGCCCGACAGCGCCAGATCCGACAATCCAACGGCCCCGACTGATGGGACGCAGACCCACGTGATCGTGCCAGCGTCACCCCCTATAAAAGGGTAAATTACGTCGAGAACCAGGTAACACATTTTACGCACTTGATGCCCTAACTCTCAAAGGAACTACCTGATCCTTCTGAGATCTCTCCCTCCTCAAGAGCTCTCTCGAGCTCCTTCTCTACTGTGACCTCTGTCACTAACTTGGGCGTCGGAGGGTCCCACCGGAGAACCCTCTCGGTCTTGGGACTTCTTTGCAGGCAACCCGGTGAAGAAGAAGAGCCTCCGTTCCCGACGTCCAGGAGGGGTGATCGAGCGTCATCAGATTGGCGCGCCAGGAAGGGGGGTGCATAAGAAAAAGTAGCGAACGTCTTCCCTGAGCTACATCTTCCATCCCCTCTCTTCTCCTAGAAGCCATGGTGGTGACACGAGCCCAGGATGCCTCCGTCAGCTGCCCGGCGGGGCTCCCCCGCAACTAGACAGCAGGAGGCCAATCCCCCTGCTACCAGCCCTCCGGTTGCCGGCCCGCCGCCGGACGCCGCCCTCCAAACAGCGGAGCAGCTGGCAACCCTCTCCCAGCAAGTTCAGAATCTCACTGCCATGGTCCACGGACTCCAGCAGCAGCAGTCCGTGGCCACCCAGCACCAGACTGCTCCCCCCGCCAGCCAGCAGTCGGCGAGGGGAGGTTCTCCTCGGCGAGCCGCCGGCGACGTCAGGTTTCCCCAAGGAAGCCTCGACGCGAGCCCTCCAAGCGGCCGCGGTCCCCTGACCACGGCCCCAACGAGTTTCCTCCCAAGCCACATCACGAGGAACCCAGGCGGAAGTCCCGACTTCCGTCTCCATCTCCTTCTGCTCCTCTTCTTCTTCTTCCTCCGAGCCATCTCGGAGGGCCCCGACGATCAACCGCCAGGCGGAGGAACGCCTGGAGGAGTACAACCGGCGCCTCGACGAGCTCGCCAGAAGATCAACCATCAGCCGGAGGAAGAGTTCGACACTCGTCCTCCTTACACCGCCGCATCCTGGAGGAACCGGTTCCCTCCAGGTTCCGCTTCCCCCAGGTGGACCCGTACGATGGTACGACCGACCCCCTCGACCACCTCGAGAGCTACAAGGCCATGATGCAAGTCCAGGGCGCCTCAGACGCCCTTCTCTGCAAGGCCTTCCCTGCAACCTGCGGAAGGCCGCCCGTGCATGGCATTCACGCCTGTCCCCCCACAGCATAGACTCCTTCCGGGAGCTGGAGAGGGCATTTTTGGCCCACTTTGACGCCTGCCGCCGGATCCCAAGGGTGGCAGACAGCCTCTTCTCCGTCCGCCAGAAGGAAGGAGAGTCCTGCGGGACTTCGTGTCCCGATTCAAAACCGCCGCCCTCGAGGTCTACCATCTCGATGATGCGGTGGCCACCCTGGCGCTGAAGCGGGGACTCCTTCCGTCCCGCTTCACCTTCTCCTTGGACAAGAAGCCCCGAGCTCTTACTCCGACCTCCTCCTCCGGGCCCAGAAGTACATCCGGGCAGATGAAGCCGACCTCACTCGCCGGGAGTCTTCGAAGGCTCCAGCCACAAATCCGCTCGCCCTGAGCCGAGCGGACCTCCTCGACATCGCCGATCCGACCCACCTCGCCGGTCCGACAACAGGCGCCGAAGCCCTGTCCCCGACGAGGGTAAGCTCACTCCTCTCCTTGCCCCTCGATCCCACATCCTGATGGAGATCGAGGGCGAGCCCTACCTTCAACGTCCTCCCCCCATGAAGAAGGGTGTACCCCGCGACAGAAGCCGCTACTGTCGATTCCACCGGGACTACGGCCACGACACCGACAGCTGCTACAGCTTGAAACGGGCCATCGAGGAGCTCATCCAACGGGGCTACCTCGGCAAGTACGTCCAGAAGACCCACAGCCGCTGCCGGCCATCATGGGGCCTCCACCAGCTCAAGCCGCCGTCGACAACACTCCCACGGAGCGGACTGTCGGGATGGTGTCCTGGGGGTCAGCCTCTGCGTCCAAGCGGCCGAGGGGGGAGGATGCTCCAAATAATGTAATGCCCCGGGGGAGACTGCTGTAATGGAAAATGTAAACAATGAAGGCGTAGTCGTCGCTATGACGATCGCCAAACACCCTGTAAAAAGGATATTAGTTGATAGTGGCAGCTCAGCTGACATCCTTACTTACGACGCCTTTGTTCGGATGGGTTTATCTGTTGACTCCCTTCAGCCCGTGGCGACCCCGCTAGTCGGATTCACTGGAGATTCTGTGAGGGTCGAGGGCGAAATATCCTTGCCTGTGACGGCCGGAACCCCGCCATGCCAAAGCACCGTGATCATGAAATTCCTAGTCGTGAGGGTCCCTTTGGCATACAACGCCATTCTTGGGCGTCCCGGCCTGAATCTTTTGGATGCGGTTATCTCCACCCGACGTCTACTGGTGCAGTTCCCCACCAGCGAGGAGTTGGAGAAATGCGCGGGGAGATAAGCCCGGTCTTACCTTGCTATCATGCGGCGTCAAGCCCTTTGGAGGCCGACCCGGCCCTGGAGGCGTCTGACCCTAGAGATTCCGCCAAAGGAGGGGAGCCCGCCGAGCACCTCCTGACTTTCCCCTCAACGATGACCCACAAGGACCGTCCGTGTGGGCGGACTCCTTCCCCTGGAAGACCGGGAGCGCCTCTTAGCTTTCCTGCGGGCTAACTCGGACGTCTTCGCCTGGTCAGCGTCTGACATGCCCGGCATCCCTCCGGAGGTCATCACCCACAAGCTCAACATCGACCCGCGCCACCGTCCAATCCGTCAAAAGAAGAGGAGCTTTGCCCCCGACCGACAAAGGGCGATTGATGAAGAAGTCAACAAGCTGATCAGCGCCGGCCACATCCGGGAGCACTACCCAAGCTGGCTGGCCAACGTAGTCATGGTGCGCAAGGCAAACGGGAGCTGGAGGATATGTATAGACTTCACCGACCTCAACAAGGCGTGCCCAAAAGACAGCTTTCCCTTGCCAAGAATTGACCAGCTGGTCGATTCCACCTCTGGTCACGAGCTTCTCAGCTTCATGGACGCCTTCTCCGGATATAATCAGATAAGGATGGACCCCGGCGACGAGGAGCACACCTCCTTCGTGACAGAGAAAGGCATTTACTGTTACAAGGTGATGCCTTTCGGCCTCAAGAATGCGGGAGCGACCTATCAACGGCTGATGAACAAGGTGTTCCAGGACCAGCTCGGCCGGAACATGGAAGTCTATGTGGACGACATGCTGACGAAGAGCACCCGTGCCGCCGACCACATCTCCGACCTGGAAGAAACTTTTAACAACCTCCGTCGCTTCCAAGTCAAGCTGAACCCTAAGAAGTGCGCTTTTGGGGTCACGGCAGGTAAATTTCTGGGCTTTATGGTGACCCAGCGCGGAATCGAGGCGAACCCAGAGAAGATCAGTGCCATACTTGACATGAGGCCGCCGTCCAACAAGAAGGAAGTGCAACGGCTAACGGGAAGGATAGCGGCTCTGAGTCGTTTCCTCTCCAGATCGGCAGAGAGGTGCTTGCCTTTCTTCAAGGCCCTGCGGAAGGTGAATGGTTTTGCATGGACGACGACTGCCAGGAAGCTTTCGACGGCTTAAAGGCGTTCCTGTCCTCCCCACCGCTCCTCTCCAAGCCGAGAGACGGGGAGAGTCTTTTCCTTTACTTAGCCGCCTCCTCAGAAGCCGTCAGCTCAGTCCTGGTGCGCCTTGACGCTGACGGAACCCAAAGGCCAGTCTACTACGTGAGCAAGGTCCTGCACGACGCCGAGGTCAGGTATTCCAAAACAGAGAAAGTCATTTTCGCCTTGATAGTTTCTGCCCGGCGTCTTCGCCCGTATTTCCAAGCCCATCCTATCGTGGTGCTCACGGACCAACCTCTCCGAGCCATCCTGGCCCGTCCGGATACTTCGGGTCGACTCGCCAAATGGGCCATCAAGCTGGGGGAATTCGACATCTCTTTCCAAGCACGACCGGCCTTGAAGTCCCAAGTCCTGGCCGACTTCCTGGTCGAGTGCACTTGGGCGGAAGAAGATCTCAAGGAGGTCCCTGGGGAGCAGCCCAGGCCCGAGCCGAGCGGTGATGGAGAGACCTGGATCCTCCACGTGGACGGCGCATCGAATTCTCAAGGGAGTGGCGCCGGCCTCATTCTTGCCGGGCCGGAGGAGAAAGAACCGAGTGCGCCCTGAGATTTCTTTTTGAAGCCACCAACAACCAAGCGGAGTACGAAGCCCTGCTGGCCGGGTTAAGATTAGCCCAGGAGGTTGGAGCAAAGCACCTCAGAGCCTACACGGACTCGCAACTCGTCTCCGGGCAAATCAACGGAGAGTATGAGGCGCGCGACCCCGTTATGGCGCAATATCTGAAAAAGGTTCAACTCTTGACCTCCTCACTGCCTTACTTCAGCATCAGTTACATCCCCCGAAGCGAAAACGCAAAGGCCGACGTCCTCTCTCGACTGGCTACCTCCGCCGACGGCTTGACAAGGGACGCCTACATCGAATATCTAGAAAGGCCCAGTACAGAGGGGGGGAGGAAGTCCTCCCGCTCACCCCGGAACCTACATGGATGGACGCCTATGTCCGCTACCTCACCGACGGCACCCTCCTGACGACCGCAACGAAGCCAGATTGCTCAAGTGGAGGGCCTCCAAGTTCATCCTCCTCGACGGGCGCCTATACAGAAGGTCATTCTCCTACCCGTTGCTTAAGTGCGTAGGCCCCGCCGATGCCGACTACATCCTCAGAGAAATCCACGAGGGCATTTGCGGGAACCATCTGGGGGGCAGATCCTTAGCCCAGAAGGCTCTCCGTCAGGGGTACTTCTGGCTC
Organism: Calamus simplicifolius; assembly: GCA_900491605.1. NCBI lineage: Eukaryota > Viridiplantae > Streptophyta > Magnoliopsida > Arecales > Arecaceae > Calamus > Calamus simplicifolius. Next base: position 569,640 of record UESW01004246.1, read on the forward strand.
ACTATGAAGGAGGACGCGGCCAAGCTAGTTCAAAGGTGTGACGGCTGCCAGCGCCACGCGCACATCCAACGTCAGCCGCCTGCCCCGCTGAGCCCACTCTCGGCTCCGTGGCCCTTCGCCCAGTGGGGAATGGACATCCTTGGACCGTTCCCCCCAGCTTCAGGGCAGCGGAGATTCTTGTTGGTCGCCATCGACTATTCACCAAGTGGGTCGAGGTCGAGGCGTTGGCCAAAATCACGAGAGCAAAGTTAAGGCTTTCTTCTGGAAGTCGATCATATGCCGCTTTGGCTTGCCTCACACCCTCGTCACGGACAACGGCCGCCAATTCAACAACGAGGCATTCAAAGCCTTCTGCGAGGAGCTAGGCATTCACCACCGATTCACCTCTGTCGGCCACCCCCAGACCAACGGGGAGGCTGAGGTCATGAACCGCACCATCCTCAGAGGGCTCAGGACTCGCCTAGACGGCTCCAAAGGACGCTGGGTAGAAGAGCTCCCCAGTGTGATATGGGCTTACCACACAACGCCCAGAGCCCCGACGGGCGAAACTCCTTTCAGCCTCTCCTTCGGATCCGAGGCCGTCATCCCCGTCGAGATCGGATTGCCCAGTCCACGTGTGGAGTCCTTCAGTGAGGAAGGCAACTCCGCGCTGATTCGGGCCAACCTAGACTTCATCGACGAGGCGCATGACAGAGCGAGACTGCGCATGGCGACCTTTCGCCAGCGAGCGGCCAAGTACTACAACGCCCGGGTTCGTCCCAAGGTTTTTCGCCGCGGAGACTTGGTGCTACGAAAGGCCGAGGTATCAAAGCCTACCGAGGGGGGCAAGCTATCCCCCAACTGGGAAGGTCCCTACCGCATCGCCGAGGCGTTCCACCGGGGGGCATACAAACTAGAAGAGCTTGACGGGAAGCCCATTCCACGTACCTGGAATGCGGACAACCTCCGCCGATATTATCAATGATGTACTCCCAGAGGCATAAGTAATAAAAAAAAGGTCCTTTCTGGCGACACAGTTTGTCCTCCCTTGCGCCAAGTCTCTTAAAAGGAGCTCACTGGCATCGCGGCCCACGGGACACCACTCGGCCCCGGCACGGCGGTGCCCCCGAGTTGGTTAAGTCCCTAAAGGCTCCGTACCCGGCTGAGTCGCCACTGGGCGGCACACAAACCCCCAGGCTGGTTCAAAAGGAGCTCACTGGCATCGCGGCCCATGGGACACCACTCGGCCCCGGCACGGCGGTGCCCCCGAGTTGGTTAAGTCCCTAAAGGCTCCGTACCCGGCTGAGTCGCCACTGGGCGGCACACAAACCCCCAGGCTGGTTCAAAAGGAGCTCACTGGCATCGCGGCCCACGGGACACCACTCGGCCCCGGCACGGCGGTGCCCCCGAGTTGGTTAAGTCCCTAAAGGCTCCGTACCCGGCTGAGTCGCCACTTGGGCGGCACACAAACCCCCAGGCTGGTTCAAAAGGAGCTCACTGGCATCACGGCCCATGGGACACCACTCGGCCCCGGCACGGCGGTGCCCCCGAGTTGGTTAAGTCCCTAAAGGCTCCGTACCCGGCTGAGTCGCCACTTGGGGAACACAAACCCCCAGGTTGGTTCAAAAGGAGCTCACGGGCATCGTGGCCCACGGGACATCACTCGGCCCTGGCACAGCGGTGCCACCGAGTAGGTTGACCCTAAAGGCTCCGTACCCAGCTGAGTCGCCCTCGTAGCAGTTTCCACGCCCCCGAGGCGGTTCAAAAGGAACCTGACGACTCTCAGCTCTCAGGTCACCCTCCAGGGTTCAAAAGACTCCCAGACTCCGCGTTGGGAGAGCATTACTAGCCGCCCTCAGCTACCCAAAGAAGGCACGCAGACGTCCATCTAAGGCAGCGTAAGATGAAAGAGCAGATGCCAAGGTAAAAGTTCTACACTCCTTTCGCTTAGCTGGTGCAGAGCACGCAAGCTCAAGGAGTGTGGGGGCATTTGATGGAGCCAGTTGACCCCATAAAGATTGAAATTTTTTTTCGACATCTCCAAGACCGTCACCTCCAAAGCCCGACGGCCCCAAAGGCCGACACCCGAAGACTGACGGCTCCAAAGCCCGACGGCCCTAAAGGCCGACACCCGAAGACCGACGGCTCTAAAGCCCGACGGCCCCAAAGGCCGACACCCGACGGCCCCAATGGCCGACATCTCCAAGACCGATGGCCCCAAAGGCCCGATGGCCGACCCGTCGGCCCCAAATGATGACACCTTCAAAGCCGGCATCTCCAAGATAGGCGGCCCCGGCACTTCTCAGCCGGCCCCAGCGCTTCCATCCCAGGCGGCCCCAGCATCCTTCTCGGCCGCCCCCAGCGTCCCCAAGCGACTCGGCCCCAGCGTCTCCTAACCCGCCGAGTTGGCCAAGGCCATCCTAGACATTTTACGCACTTGATGCCCTAATTCTCAAAGGAACTACCTGATCCTTCTGAGATCTCTCCCTCCTCAAGGGCTCTCTCGAGCTCATTCTCTACTGTGACCTCTGTCACTAACTTGGGCGTCGAAAGGTCCCACCGGAGAACCCTCTCCGGTCTCGGGACTTCTTTGCAGGTAACCCGGTGAAGAAGAAGAGCCTCCGTTCCCGACGTCCAGGAGGGGTGATCGAGCGTCATCAGTGAGGAAGTTTTTTTTTAAGCAGGGCTTATAAGATATGGGCTTTCTTCTCATGACACAATTTCAAAAAGCATAGAGCCTTAGTAGGTAGTTGTGAAAAGGCTTAGATGAGTTGAGTTGAGTTGAGATAGAGCCTTAGCAACAAAAAAGGGCCTTCGATTGTTTACAACCCTAAATATTTGAGCTTATTTACAAGCTTGGTCCAAATAAGCTCCAATGGCTTAGCCCTCTATGCCTCTAAAGTCTTAATAGTCGTTATTCTGAAGTCACGGAAAAAAAAATTTAAATTATTTAAAGTGTTTATAAATGCTCATGAGCTGTTTATGCTCGCAACATGTTAGCTCGAGCGTTCATGAGCATGTGCTAATAGTGAACACGTGAGTGGATCGCTTGCACTACTCGTATGCGCTCTGCGAGCATTCACAAAGGGTATATATTTTTTACATTCATGGGCATTTTTATTTTTTTTAATTTAAAACTTTATTTAAAAATATATAAACTAATTAATAAAATAATTGTATTATATCAAAGATTGACCTACTAATCAAATTCATTTAAATCTATTTATAATTAATGATATATTAAATAATTATTTTCAGTAATTTAAATCGTATCTATTTGAGTTATGTAAGTAATGTATATTCATATTAAACAAATTGTAGTGTAACAATCTAATATAATTTATTTATAATTAGATTATATGTGATGTAGAAAAAAAATTGTCACCGCATCAATAAGTGTACGAGGCAACAAAGGCTGAGTTATAAGGATGAAGTATATGGCCGTGCTATATGGCCGAACCATTGGACTGAACTATCTCGCCGAACCATCTGGATGAGCTATATGGCCAAACTATCTGGTCAAACTATCTCATCAAACCACCTGGCCAAGCAACATAGCTGAACCATCTAAGCTATTGAGCCGAACCATTTGGCAAAGCTATAGAGCCGAGCTATCTGACCGAGCTACAGGGTCGAGCTATCTCATCAAGAGCCAAATATCCTTCTCTCAGCTTGAGTATCATTGCCACCTCATAACATGCCAAATATTTTGAGGAAGAATCGTTCTGATCATAGAAATCTCGGAGCAAACTTTCTTAAACGAAAACGAAGCCAAATACAACCCTCTGACCATAATTAATGAAGTTTCAAACTCATGATAAGGCCAATCCCATAACTGACAGGATTCTAATCGTATCAGCTCCTAACCTCCCAAAATGAAATTCACATAACCGACTTCCATCTCGTAGCACATAAACACCAAGCCCCAAGACCCTCGAGGTATAAAAAAAATTGACCCCAAAAAACTCTAGCAGTGTTTATAGCTCTCGAAAGGCCATCCTCAAAAGATACTTAAGCCTTCTTCTCTAACCTGTTTGTTCAGAATCTTCATTGACTTGGGCATCGAAGGATCTTTCGCAAGGACCACCCCCAGTGATTCTTGTGTGAGGACTGTCTTGCATCCAGTGATTCCTATGTGAGGACTGTCTTGCATGTCCATCCCCAGTGATTCTTGTATGACGACTGTCTTGCATCCAGTGATTCCTATGTGAGGACTGTCTTGCATGTTCATCCGAATGGAAGAGCGCTATCTGGATCCCGACAGGCACCACTCCCAAGCCGGAGAACGAATTTTTGCAGCAACAGATTGGTGCTAGAGGAAGGCCCTAAGTTCCTCTAAAAACTTGAAACCAAGGAGACAAGGTTCCATATAAGATGAACGATTCCTCAATGGCCAACCATAAGAGAGCAGTCATAGATGTTTCTGATTAGGCCACCTCTCAAAGGCCTGATTCCTCCAACAATATGGCACCTTCACAGCCATCACCGACTGAGATTCCTCCACCGCTAGTAGCCTCGATTACAAGGATTAGTTTGCCATGCTGGTCCAACTAGTTCAAACTAGTCCAACCAGTTTACCATGTAGGGGCTTCTTGGGGGCCTTCTTCTCGCTGCACTCCCTCAGCAGCTTCCTAATGGGATAGTCATCCCGGTCCTATCGATGGTCCCTCTACCTAATCCACTAGAAGCCACTGGTCTTCCGCGATAGTACGGACTTAGAGAAGTTAAACTGGCACCACGAAGGGGAGGAGATAGGAGCCTGCTCAGATTCCTTCGGGCTCACTCCTTACCTTCAGTATTCTCTCGGGATAATTCAACGTAGTGGCCGCGATCTCTTCATCCCGTTTTTTCAACTACTTGGGATGACGAGCTACAATGACAACTACATGCGTCAAGCCAACTGGCGGCGACTAACACTATTATAATAATTCGTAATGCCCCCATGTATGGCCAATTGAAGAAGAGAACTGATTTGAAAGGGTCCGGTGCGAGGGGCTCACCTCTCCAAATGAGGACATCAAAGAGAAACCGTACCTTGAGGATATGAAACTTGGATCATCTTCGAGTAATAAAGACCTTCAAGGAATACAATACCCTAAAGACATGGAAATAGATTAAACCCCGAGTATATTATGAGTGAAGTATACCTAAATCGAGCCATTTTGCTCATTGTCTCGCCCAATCATTGACCGATGGGTCCATTCTCCATACCTTGGTAGGGCCAAATAAAAGATCCTCTAGGCGTTGGCATAGTCGATCGAAGCAACATTCTTCCTACCATAGCAGGGCCAAGTAAAGATCCTTCAGGCCATGGCACAACCGATCGAAGCAGTATTCTTCATACCTTGGTAGGGTCAAGTAAAAAAATCCTTCGGGCCTCGGCATAGCCGACCGAAGCAGCATTCTTCGTACCTTGACAGGACTAAGTAAAAGATCTTTCAGACCTCGACATAGCCGATCGAAGCAACTTTCTTCGTACTTTGGCAGGGCTAAGTAAAAGATCCTTTGGACCTCGGTAGAGCCAACCAGAGCAACTTTCTCCGTACTTTGGCAGGGCCAAGTAAAAGATCCTTCGGGCCTCGGCACAGCCGATCGGAGCAGCATTCTCTGTACCTTGGCAGGGCCAAATAAAAGATCCTTCAGGCCTTGGCACAGCCGAGTGGAGCAGCATTCTTCATACCTTGGCAGGGCCAAGTAAAAGATCCTTCGGGCCTCGGCACAGCCAATCGAAGCAGCATTCTTCATACCTTGGCAGGGCCAAGTAAAAGATCCTTCAAGCCTCGGCACAACCGATCGAAGCAACTTTCTCCATACCTTGGCAGAGCTAAGTAAAAGATCCTTCGGGCCTCGGTACAGCCAACCGGAGCAGCATTCTTCATACATTGACAGGGTCAAGTAAAAGATCCTTCGGGCCTTAACACAGCCGACCGAAGCAATTTTCTTCGTACCTTAACAGGACCAAGTAAAAGATCCTTCGGGCCTCGGTATAGTCGATCGGAGCAGCATTCTCCATACCTTGGCAGGGCCAAGTAAAAGATCATCCGGTCCTCGACATAGCCGATCGGAGCAGCATTCTTCATACCTTGATAGGGTCAAGTAAAAGATCCTTCGAGCCTCGGCATAGCCGATCGGAGCAACTTTTTCTGTATCTTGGCAGGGCCAAGTAAAAGATCCTTCGGGCCTCGGCACAGTCGACCGAAGCAGCATTCTCCGTACCTTGACAAGGCCAAGTAAAAGATCCTTCGAGCCTCGGTACAGCCGATCAGAGTAGCTTTCTCCGTACCTTTGCAGGGCCAAGTAAAAACTTTGCAGAATCAAGATTCATTGGCCCACGTGCCTTGATCTTTGATTTGGTCACGTTTCGCCCAGCCAGACGCCCTTCCTCAGAATTCGAAGGGACTCTCCTCGTCCAGCGAAAAAATAAATGATAGAATGATGGCTTGGCATTTATGGGGCCATCATAATGTGCCACCAATGAGATTGAGCCATCATGCACTCTACTCCTTATGTTCGAACTTATGCTTCGGACTAAGGAGTGAGGGGCATGTGATGCGGAAAAAAATTATCACCGCATCAATAAGTGTGCGTGGCAACAAAGGTTGAGCTATAAGGCTGAAGTATATAGCCGAACCATCTGGCCGAACTATCTCGTTGAACTATCTGACCGAACTATCTCGCCGAACCATCTGGCTGAACTATATGGCCGAACCATCTAGCCGAACTATCTCACTGAACCATCTGGCCGAGCTACAGAGCCAAACTATCTGGCCAAGCTATTTGGCCGAGCTACAGGGCCAAGCTATCTCGTCAAGAGCCAAAGATCCTCCTTTCAGCTTGAGCATCATTGCCACCTCATAACATGCCGAATATTCTAGAGGAAGAATCGCTCTGATCACAGAAATCTCGGAGCAAACTTCTTTAAACAAAAATGGGAGCTAAATATAGAAGTTTCAAACTCTTGATAAGGCTGATAAGCTACCAATCATATAACTGACGAGATTCTAATCGTATCAACTCTTAACCTCCCAAAACGTGCCCGAAAATTCAGATAACCGACTGCCATCTCGCAGTGCATAAATACCAAGCCCCAAGATCCCCCAAGTATATTAAAAAAAAAACTAACTCCAAAAAACTCTAGCAGAGTTTATAGCTTTCGGAAGGCCATCCCCAAGAGATTCTTCTGCTGAAGCCTTCTTCTCTCATCTATTTGCTCAGAATGTTTACTGATTTAGACATCGAAGGGTCTTCCGCAGGACCATCTCCAATAATTCCTATGTGATGACTATCTTGCAAATCTATCCGAACAAAAAAGTACTATTCGAATCTTGATGTGCACCGCTCCCAACTAAAAGAATAAATTTTTATAGCAACAACATGTATCATATCGTCTTATCTATATAGAAAACAAGTTGCGTTTGTGTTTAAATTTTTTATATAATTAATTAATTATCACGTATCGATGCCGACTCATATCCTGCTGCATCCTACCTTCAATATGACACAAATATGATATTAATTCAGGTGTTAGCGAGCTTCTTCAGATTAATTTTGCCATAAGATGGGACGGCAAAGGTTCCATTGTGCATTCCCAAGTTTCAGGCATCAGGCACTAGGCTTTTTCATGTTTTTAGTATTTAATTTGAAGTGCAATTTATGGATGGGAAAGAAAACTGTGCAAAAAAAAAACTCTGGTACAAAATGGATATCATGAGACGATTTTAACTTGGTTGGTGGAGGAGATAAAGTTTCGGATCCCTTGAACTATTACAAAGTACATCTAAAAGTACGCTTTGGACTTGTTATGCAGCGCATTTGGAATGATATGCCTGACATTGAACGTGGACGGCAAATAAATATCAGATATGTTGAGATTTTGCTGCCTGCCAAAAAGAGTCAGACAATGATTTTTCTTTACAGAGGAGCCACCAGTTCCAGCGCAGTGTTAGATAATGAGGGCTAAAGCAGGCAACGAACAAATAACAAGGCTTAAAGCTCAGTAAAAATTCGTTTTCACATGTTACACACAAACAAGGAAAAGACTTTGTACATCCTAGCAAGTCTTATATAAGCTATATTATTTTTTTATTAATTTATATACATATAATATTTATTAAAAAATATTAAAATTATTTTATAATATTTTAATTAAAAAATTATGATACTTCAGTTTTAAAATTAAGACATCATAGTTATAAAATTACGACATACGTTCATAAAGTTAAAAAAAAAAATTATGATATTTACAAAATTATAAACTTACGAAAATTATAAATTATAAACTTAAGATACCGTTGTTATTATAAAATTATAAACTTATAAACTTGTTATTATAAAATTAATAATAAGATACCGTTGTTATTATAAAATTAATAAGATACCATTGTTATTAAAATTAAGATACCGTTGTTATTACGAAAATTATAAATTATAAACTTACGAAAATTATAAAATTATAAATTATGATATTTTACAAAAATTATAAACTTACGATACCGTTGTTATAAAATTATAAAATTAAGATACCCATTCAGAAAGTCAAAAAAAAGTACGATATTTTACAATAATGTAGTTATAAAATTACGATACCCATTTAGAAAATGTGCGCTGCACTCTGTATACAATTTTTTAAAAAAATTGAACAGATATTAATTCACATTATGTCAAAATTTAAGATGATTTTCTGTTTCATCCTATCAAGTCATATAAAATTTATATGGATCAATAAGAAAAAATTATGCAGCTCACATAAGACTTGCTGCATTAAATGCGATGTGAGAACTTTTTCAATAAACAAACACCGAAAAAGTTGACGACCACCGGACCGAGCTTCCTCCACATAGCTTTTAATTAGGTGCAGCGAGACTTCACTCTTCCGAAAACGAACGTTGGGGAGTTATCATCAACAAATATTTCTGTCATCGGATCAAAGAGATCAAACAAATATTTCTTTGCCTTTTCCACGTATCTCCAAGTACAAGTTCTACATTGGACAACTCATCTTTCTAGTAACTATTTAAGTAGCTAGTAATCCTCCCAAAAAAAATCCCGTAGTGTTATCATCTTTTTGCCACATCCTCAATACTTTTTTTTGGATTTTGACCTTCTCCTTCTTAAAATTCCAATTAATAAAAATTAATGCATTTTAAATATTAATAATTTTCTTGACATGCCTCACGCGCGCATTCAGTAAACTTGCTGGCCTATGAGTGAGAAATAGATAGGTGAATATATATATATATATATATATATATATATATATAGGAATCTAATATTAATTTTCGCATGATTTACAATCTCTAATGTCTGTCTAAAATACAAGAATTCACACCAATTCGGACTCAACGACAATAATTATTTTAAAAAAACTGCTCTATGAGTAAAAGCTGGAGCAGTAAAACAACCTGCTGACTTCTGCACACCAGAGAAGATCATGACACCATAGAAGTTGAGTGAGGTTGGATTAGATCTTGACAATTTAGAAGGTCAACATGGAATGAAAAGCCCATACAATGCATTCCTGATAAATGGAAGGTTAATGTAGAAGACAACTGGGAGGATAAAATGGACCCATGATCATGGAGAGGAAGAAATGTTGGACCAAGGCATACAATTTTCACCCTTTTGTTGTGAGATAATTAGATAATTTCTCTTCCCAAGCAAATTTTTTTTCACTCTTAGTCTAGTTTACAAGTTTTATTTTGTTAATTAGTATTGGAAGGTTTCATCCAAGTGAGACACGTATATAGATCTAGAATTTTGCTTGAGTTTAGATCTTGAAAAATCTAGTTATATAGAAGATATTTTTATAGCTTGATAAAATTATATTAATTCAACTCATCTAAACCTTTTTTTTCAACTATATGAGATTGACATCTGCTTCCTTATTCTACTCTATTCAAAATTAAATCAATATTTAAATTATAAATAATTATATTTTTAATTATTTGATTCATATTAATTTAATATTTATTTTTATAATAAATTATTAAAAAATATTTTTAATTTGATAAAATTATTTTGATCAGAATTCTCAAGAAAGAGAAAGTGCGATTGGTACCCCTGCAATGTAGAGAGGAGAGAAGTAGGAGGATCATCCCCCCAGTTGCTTTGAAGGCAGCCGCTCTCCCTGGCTCTCAGAGGGGCTCCAAGGGAAGTAGGAGGATCATCCCCCTAGTTGCTCATGTTACTAAGAATTCTACATCAGATTCAGTCTTTCAGTTCAAAGCTATGAATTCTGTAGCTCAGACTGAGGTTCCCACTGAGACCCAGGTTGATGATCCTGCTGCTCAGATTGGAGTCCAGCAGTCTATTAAGGGGAAAGTGGCAGTTAATCCATTTACTCTCATCGGAACGGATCGATGGAGTGGATACCCTAAGATTCGGGAGGATGCTAACCCAACATCCCTGAAAAGGGCCCGGGCAGTGGAGTTCACGGGGTCGAGACTGTCCCCTAAGACTTCGAAAGGCAAGGGCCGGGTGTCTTCGTTAGGGAAAGGCCGTATAGTGACAGCTGATTATTCTCAGGCATTTGGCTCCCTCCATGGTAAAGATGCTCATAAGATTGTGTTATATCTCTGAAAGCTACCGTAGCCGTTTCCCCTTCTGTTTCCCGGGGTGACGGGTCGCATTCTATGGTGCAGAGTGGTGATGCTCTCATGGAGTCAACCCAGCCTCTGGTAGAGTGTCAGTTGCCTGATGAGGGTCTCCAGGTACAGTGCCATGATTTGGGAGACATGTCAGATATGCTAATGACCGGGGCTCAGGGTAAGCCCTGAGGTTTCCTGTATTCTTTTTTGATGAAGATCCTCATTTGGAATGTTCGAGGAGCACTGAAACCATCTTTTCAGTCCTCCTTTGGTAGACTTTTGCAGATTCATCATTTTGATATATGTATTTTGTTGGAAACTCGGTTGTCGGGTCTCAGTCTTCAGCACTTCCGGCGGCATGTTTCCCGTACCTGGTCTTCCTATGCAGTAGAAGCTAATGTCTCTCTGGGGGTATTATGGCTCTTTGGAGGAATCTAGCTATCCGAGTTGATGCTTTTCATCAGAGTCATCAGTAGGTGGCTTTGGTTATTTCAGAGGGAACCTCTCCACCCTGGTTGCTTCTGGGAATCTATGCTAGTACTAATTTCCGTCAGCTGCGCGATCTCTGGTCGGAGATTCTCACCTTGCTTGACCGGGGCCTCCCCACTCTTATTGCTGGTGATTTTAATTGTATTGTGGATGCCTCTGAGAAACGTGGGGGGCGTCGGTTTGTGGAGTCCCAGAACTCCAGTGAGTTTCGCTCCTTCATATCCTCATCTGTCTTTTTGACCTAGGCTTCTCGGGACCACAGTATACTTGGTGCAATAATCGTAGTGGATCAGCTCGGGTGTGGGAGCGGTTGGATCGGGCTTTGGCTTCCTCATCTTGGTTGCAGACCTTCTCCAGTGCTACTACTACTCACCTCCCTCGTATTGCATTGGACCATTGTCCCCTGATGTTTCTACTGAGGTGTTATCGGGTAGGCGGGGACCTTTTTGGTTTGAGCAGTTTTGGTCAGCTTATGCATCGACTCGGTCCTTAATTAGACAGGTGTGGTGTATACCAGTTAGAGGGAATCCTACTTACCGTCTCTCTCGCCGCTTAGAGCTCACTAAATGTCGGCTCTTAGGCTGGCATAGGAGAGAGGTGGGGGATCTTTTGCACCAAGTTCAGTCTGTGGAGGCTGATATTTCTACCATTCAGGCGAGGGAGGCTGCTGAGGGTATCTATCAGACTATGATCTCCAGACTCTCAGGAGTAGCTTGGCTTTGCATCATTCCTTGCTCTGGCAGCAGGAGATTTATTGGAGGCAGCGGTCCCGAGTTCAGTGGATTCAGCATGGTGATAGGAACACCAGGTTTTTTCACCAGGCCACTGTGGCTCGGCGCGCTGCTAATCGGATTCGGCGGCTTAGTGATATTGATGGTAATATCCTTGAGGATGAGGGGGCTATTCGTGAGCAGCTTCTCCTTTTCTTTCAGTCTCGCTGGTCGGAGGTGCCTGCCGATGATTCCCCTATTACTATTGCTCCTCGGGAATCCAGGGTTTCGGCGAATGATAATGAGCTGTTGATTCGGGAGGTCTTGGCGGAGGAGATTCGTGCTGCTGTTTGGGCATTGGGTCCTAATAAAGCTCCTGGTCCTGATGGTTTTCCTCCTTTCTTCTTCCGCTACTACTGGGATATCATTGGGCAAGATGTTATTTTGGCTATTCAGCATGTTTTCTCTTCCAGAACTATTCCTGCTGATTGGCAGAGGACTTTTCTTGCCCTTGTTCCTAAGAAAGTTAATGCTCTTCTCCCCCAGCATTTCAGGCCAATTAGCTTGTGTACCACTTTGTATAAAGTTTGCACTCATATCTGGTTACTCGATTGCAGGGGGTGATTCCCCGTCTTATCTCTCTGGAGCACGAAGCTTTTATTCGAGGGCGTAGCATTATTGATAATGCTCTCATTGCCCAGGAGTTTATGCATGATCTTCAGCGTGCCCCTTGTCGTTAGCCTCTTATGGCCGTCCAGTTAGATATGGAGAGCGCTTATGACAGGATGAGTTGGATATTTCTCCGACATACGCTTCGGGTGTTTGGGTTTGCTGGCCTATTTATTGAATGGGTGATGGCTTGTGTTCAAGGGCCTACCTTTTCTATTATTATTAATGGTAGTCCGACGGAGTTTTTTTTCCTCTGCTGCTGGTCTTCGTCAGGGATGCCCTCTCTCTCAGTTCCTTTTTGTTCTCTATGCTGATGATCTGTCTTGTGCACTTCATCAGGCGGTTGGGTTGTCTGTATTGAAGCCTTACATGCCAGGCCCCAAGGACCTGCTCTCACCCATCCTCTCTTGCTGATGATTGCATTCTGCTTAGCCCGGCTTCTGTTCAGAATGCTGCCACTTGTTCTACTATTATTCAGTCTTACTATCGAAATTTAGGGCAGCGGGTTAATTTGAAAAAATCTATCCTCTGCTTCAGTCCATCGACCCCCCCTCACTGTAGGACTGCCATTTCTCAGTTGATAGGGATTTCCACATTCTCTGATAGACTGACCTACCTTGGAATCCCTATTTCGGGCCGGCGGCCCCGTCAGCATGATTTTGTTGATCTTGATCGGTGGATTTCTGCCCGCTTGGATCGTTGGCAGGTATCGGGTCTTTCTATGATGGGTCGCATTACTCTGATCCGATCTATTCTTACTTCTTTGCCTCTTTATCTGTTATCCATTACTTTGATTCCGACAACCTGCCTTCGTCAGATTGAGAGATGCTTTAGGGACTTTCTCTGGGCGTCTATGCAGGGGGGCCATGGTATTCATCTATTGGCATGGGACATTGTTTGTTTGCCTATTTCTGAGGGTGGTCTTGGATTCAGTCTTTGGTGCTCCGTCGTGATGCTCTTATTGCGAGACATACTTCCAGACTTCTGTTGGACCCTCATTGTCTCTGGAGTACTGTCATGCGTAGTCGATATGGTGGTAGCTCTTCGAATTTGCCTTTCAGATGCCCCCGGGGATGTTCCTTTTTTTGGCGTGCGATTTGCGAGGCTGCTCCTAGTTATATCTGATATTCATTGTATGATTGGGGATGGGACTTCAGTTGAGGTTACTCAGGATGCTTGGTTAGCTGATCTCCCTCTATCTTGATGGCGATGTTTATCAGTTCGGAAGTTGAACCCTCTTTGCATGTTTCTTCTTTGATCTCCCAGGAGACTGGGGGCTGAATGCCTCGAGGGTGGAAAGCCTGTTTGGGATTGCGCTGGCGTATCGGATCCTCGCAATGCCTCTCCCTCATTCTGTAGGCCCGGATATTAGACTGTGGCGTCGTTCCTGTCTTCGTGCGCTCCTACGAGGGACTTGATTGCCCGTGTTGATCTCCGACTCAGGGCCTTGCTGATGTTGCTTGGATTTGGTGGCTCCCAGTACATCCTAGGGTTCAGCTTTTTCTTTGGAAGATCAGGTGGGATCGTCTTCCTACCTGTTCTCTTTTAGCTGACCGCGGTCTCTCTATACTGCCACTTTGCCCGATATGTGGGATGCAGAATGAGTCGATTGATCATGTTATTTTTATGTATCCTCGGGCGTCACAGATTTGGCAGTTGACCCACTTTACCCCTTGGTTGCTGGAGGATGGTCCTACCCAGCTTTCTTTTTTGCATGCTATCCGTTTGGCTATTCAGAGAAGTCTCCGCTCTCATGGTGTTTTATCTGCCTATTTGGCTTATTAGATATGGCTGACTCGGAACCAGATGGTTTTTACTGAGGAGATGGCCTCTCCGCACGCGGTTATTCGCCGTGCTCTCTTTTATGCCAAGGAGTACACTCACTATTATATTGGCATTCACAATGATGGGCCTGGTCACTGGGACTCCCCTGCTACTTCGGTAGCGCACCGTTCTACGGTCCTTGTCTCTTGGGAGCCCCCACCCCGGGTTACGTCAAAGTGAATTTTGATGGATCTGTCTCTGATTGTATAGCTGGATCTGGATTTGTCATTCGTGGCTCTGAGGGTCAGTTATTGGCGGCGGGTGGTCATAGCTCTATTGATATATCGGTCCCAATAGCGGAGCTCCAGGCTGCTTGGGCTGGTATCTCTTATGCTGTTCGTTATTTGGGCTATCACAGATTAATCATTGAGGAAGACTCTATGACGATTATCAGGTGGATTAGGCGTGATGAGATTCTTATTCTATTCTTAATCCCCTGCTCAGAGATATTCGGATCTCTCTTCAGGCTTCTTGTTCTTCTGTGATTCGTCATATTTATAGGGAAGCGAATGCTGTAGCTGATTGGGTAGCTTCTATGGTTGCCCGTTATCCCGGTCAGTGGGAATGGCATGCTGGTGTCCCTTGTCCTATTATCTTTACTCAAATCTTGTATTCTGATAGTTTGGATTCGACTTGCATCAGAGTGGTGTGATCGCCTGCTTGTAAAAAAAAAAAAAAAACCAAGAGCTGTACGTCAAACTGACAGCTTAATAATAGCCAAGACTGTTCACAGATAAGCGAAAGCATGCCACATTTGAAAGCCTATGAGCCAGTTAAAAGTAGGCTGGGTTCCGAGAAAACTACATTCAATCCTGAATGGTCTCAGACCATGCGGGAAAGTAGTATCCGGCACAGAGAAAGTTTGATATTGTCTGATCATGGCGGTAGGGATAAAGAAATTCGGTTCCCATGAAAAATCAATACAATGAAAAGGGTTTGAAAATAAATTAAAAAAATCATTAAAAAGAAAGATTTAGATGATTTTTTTTTTAAAAAAAGCCTGCTAATTTGAAATGTGGGTAGAAATTGAAGTCTCTGTTCCCGAATCTATCTTCGAAATTCTATCTTTTTTTAATATAAATGCATGTTTGAAGTCTTGCGTATTAAACTATTTGTTTATATATATATAAAATTAATAATTTAATTTTAAAAATAAACTAAACAACATGAAAGGATCAGTGCTCACTCGGAGATGGGGGCAGCGATGGAGGCTGAAGGTGCGGATCGGGTTGGAGATACAAATAAAAAAAAATCTTTGATAATATTTGGGTGTCCTATTTTTTTTTTGTTGAAACAGGATTTTATTTCATGCTATTTTTTTAAACAGGCATAAAAAGATGATAAGCTTCCTAAAAATTATATTCAATCAAACGTTCTTATTCTAATTCGTATTCCATACTCTTTCATAGAATAGCTCTATTTTTATTTACTATATTTCAAAGACAGTGGTTAAAAAAAAATTTAACTATTATCCTCTCTATCGAAAATTCATGATGTTAAATATAAAGAAGAAAAAGATGTAGCATTGGTCAACCGTTACTAATATGTACATAACAATATTCATCACAAAAAGGTAATGATATAATTCATTTTTTTTTCTAACCATTATTGATATATATATATACATGCAAACTTTTAATAGATCATAATAATTATTAATTAAAAAATAATTTATTTAAGTAATTATATTATAAATAAATTAATAATTTATTTTTTATCATTTGATCAGGAGTATTTTTGAAATTTATAAAAATATCTTCATCTATTTCTAATAAAATACAGGCTTATTTTCATGTTATTCCAACACCATTTAAAATAATACTGCATTAATTATATTAAAATAAAATAAAATTTAAATTTTAAATTAAATAAAAATTTAAAATAAAAAAAATAAATTATTTTAAAAAAATTATATTTTTACTTTTGTAATTACTTTTTTTTGACATTCATCTCGAATCATCACCTTGCCACCTCTAATTTGGTCCGATCTCAATTCATGTTCACCACCTACTCTCGTCCGTTGATAAATTATAAAGACTATCTCTAAAAATTTTAAAAATAATATATAACTATTTGCGATCATTGCACCACTGTCTTCACTTTTTCAATGCAAGCAACGGTACGTAAGGCTGTAGAAGCTTATTTTAGTACAAAATAAATAGATTCAATCTCTTCCTCGGGCAAAATCTATTCTTTTAAACCGCGTCGGTGGCTTGGTTCGGCCTAGTGGAACCTTCCTTTCAAAAAAAAAAAAAAAAAATCCGAAGGCTCTTCCAGTTGGAACGCAGGCTGGCACCCTCGATTCCGTTAAAAATAATAAGCAATTCACATGACCTCCGCTAGCATCGAGACCTTCTGCCCCCTTAAAGCCTCTACGACGAGTGCCCTAGAGCTTCAGACGCGAGAAGGGTCGACAAAAAAAAAAAGCTCCACTTCTGTTCACGAGATTAGAGATCTTTTCCTCCATGGCCGAGCTCACCCAGCAGATGAAGGACGGCTTCCTCCCCACGGCTGAAGGCATCAAAGGTGGCGACAATGGCAACCATCAAGATAAAGGTAGGTGGTACAGCGAATGAATGTAAAAATTAACAGGAAACCTTTCTTTCATCATCTCATGTGTACGCTAGAGCTTTTTTTTTTGCCATTTGATTTGATGCATTCTTAAATCTTCAGGCACTGAAAATAGAGATCAAACCAAGTTGACAACTATGCATGAGGTGATTCTTTTGCTTGAAATTAAATAATAATAATAGTTTAGAATACTTTAATATGACCTCTCTTTTAGTGGTGTTTTGTGTTAAAATTGGTAATGAACGGATGCTCAGGATAGAGGGATTCAAGTAGCGGCGTTGCGTGGTCCGAAGCCCCCAACTCCAGCAAAAACACCTCCTCCACAGACTAATTGAGAAGAATAGAAGCATGATGGGTCATGTTATTAGCAGCTTCCTTCTGGCCTTCTACCGTGGTTCCTAGCTGTTTCCTTTGGCTATACCCACTGCTGTGTTTTAGCTGTTAAATAATGTTCAATGTTTAAATCTTTGGCTGAGGAGTATATCTCGTATCTTAATTTTTGATAAGTTTGTTGAAGTGGTTTACTGGGAGCCTTTAATATGTAATGTAACAAGGAGCAGTTTATTGATGTATTAAAAGAAAAAAGAAAAAAAGAAGCAAGCATTGGAGACAAGACGCTTGTTAAGGTCTCTGCTTTCTACTACAGCTTGGGGCTCTCTCGTCTTTCTTTCCCCTCTGCCTTTTCGATCATCTTTTGTGTGATTACGATACATCAATGAAATGTTTGGTGCCTTGCAACTCCTTTTGATCAAAACGAAGAATTATTCAAAACAGAAACAGATATATAATTGGGAGGCTCGTCCCAGGCCGGCTTCGTTAGGCTGGCTCGACCCATGCAGTGGGGCGTCACCCCCCCTCCGGCGAGCAAGGCGTACGAGAGACCTCTTTTCCGACGCCGCACTTGAGGCTCTGCCGGTAGGCCTCTCTAGTCTGACAGCCTCTCCTCCAGGCGCGGCGAGCACGGGGATGGCTCTCCTGTCGCCGATGTGATTGGACGAGGCAGCAGACTTTTTCTATCTCTCCCCATGCCTTGCTTCTCCAGCGAGCACCGCGGGCTTCTCTCCTTGCCATTGTCTCTCTCTGCTCGACTCTCTCTCTCTCTCTCTCTCTCTCTCTCTCTCTCTCTCTATATATATATATATATATATATATATATAGTTAAAGATTTCAAACGGACCAATAGCTCGGAACCTGGCTCAGTTCGAAATGATCGAGCCGTACTCAAAGAAACAACAAATCGTGGCTTATTTGCATATTTTTTTTTATCTCTATCTAATATTTATAAATAGTTATTTTAAAAATATTTTATTTATTTTCTTAAAAAATTTGTTTCTTTTTTCCTTTTTTTTTAACAACCAATAATCGAACAGCATAATAACGAGATGGTGTTATCGTGACGACAGACTATATATATATATATATATATATATATATATATATATATATATATATATATAATATAAATTAAAAATTAATTAAAAATTAAAAATTAGTACTTAGGCTTAAGTCACCATGAGCAGTAGGCTTGTGGCCTCTGCCGACCCTCCGGGCATTAGGCATGGTTCATGATAGAAGTAATACCAAGTCGACGGGCACGACGGCTCATTAGGCCAATCTTTACAGTAGTATTTGAACGTAAAAAAGTTATTTCAAAAATAAAATATAATTTTTAAAAAATAATTTATTTATTTTTGTTAGTTTAAATTTTTATTTGGTTTAAAATTTAGTATTTTATGTTATTTTAATATAATTAATGTAATATTATTTTAAATGATGTTTGAATGATGAGAATAAGCATGTATTTCACTAAGAATAGATAAAAATTATTTAAAAATTTTAAAAATATTTCTTAACCAAATGAGAAGAAAAAAAAAAATTAATTAATTAATTTTTTAATGTAATTACTTAAATAATTTATTATTTATTAATAAATATAATATTATTTAGGATTATGCGGACTTGTGATTGCATTTACTATGCAGACATCGAATATAAAAATAAAGTTAAGCTAGAGCAAAGCCTCAAATTTTTTTTTTAAAAATAAAAATTTTAATAGTCAAATCGATAGATTAGATAAGGATCAATCAGAGCACATATATGTATACGGACACGAACGGAAGGAATGGTGGACGGAGGAAGACGGATGCGTTCGTTGTTCGCACCTGGCTTCCTCCAGCGAAATCACCTCGCGTCTGCGGCTCTCTTGACCCGCCAAATTTACGGCCGAGGTTGTGGAGATCAACTGCTATTAACGTCGCCATGGCCTCCAACTCGGCGGCAGTGGTGAGTATGAGGACCGTCGAAGGAGACCACGGGGATCTGATGGCCAAGCTCTCTAGGAGCTGATGACCAGCAATGTCTCAAGTTTCGTAATCATTTCTTATTTTTTTTTCTTTCTTTTTCCTTTCCTTGGCTGTTGATTGGAATCAGTAGAAGAATCGACACCGAATGGCCGCTGAGATCGATAGAAGCTCGTCTTCCCTTTTTTTTCTAATTTCCACTTATATCCTGGGAATAAGGTAAAGCGTGAATACCCCTATTCTATGGGTCCCATCCCAATGTAATTGAAAAAAAAAAAAAAAAATCAGATGACTTGCGTTAGTAACAACTAGACTCGACCAACTCAGTAATAGAGGAACTCAGGCATAAGATGGTGGGAAAGGGGGCGGGCATGGTGGATTTGGAGGCGGTGAGAGGAGTCAAGATTCGGCATGCGAAAATCCTAGGTTTGACGATTTCTTTTGATATATATATATATATATATATATATATATATATATATATATATATATAGCTTTCTCTAATCCCAATTTAGATCGAAACTTGGCCCATGTCTTTCCCTTTGTGCTGACCCTAGTCAAGGGTAATCTATCCAATAATTTAAATGGAGCTTATCACATAATCATGTTTGATATATATTAAGGGTAATCTATCCAATAATTTAAATGAAGCTTATCACATAATCATGTTTGATATATTTTTGAATGACAATCTATTCTGTAATAGTAATCTGAATTACTTCGAAAAGGGTGATTATCCACATTATCTATGATAATGTGATAAACTACTTTTTGATAAAATTATTTTTTTTATCGCTCTCTATTCACATCCTCCTTTACCAACATCGTTGGAACCTTCAGGTCTCGAGAAACATTCTCTTTCGCATAGTCGAGCCAGCTGCGGATCTCCCACAACATGACGCGGAATTTCTTTCGATCCAGCATCTTCACTAGTCGCTTTAAATATCATTTATAAATATAATTTTTTTTAACATTATCATTTATAAATATAAATTTTTAAATTAAATATATAATAATATATAAATTTTTAATAAATTTAATTTAGGAGTATTTTGAGAATTTGATGTTATATAATGCCAAACACAGTAATCTATTACTGTTGCATTACTTGTGTATGCGTAATCAATATTATTGGTAATCTATCAAGTGATAATTTATCTTGTAGATAATTCATATTACCATTAGGATTGCTGGTGTTAGGAACAGTGCCCTTGAAATCAGATATATTTATACTTTTAATTTTTTAAATTAATAAAAGAAGCAATTTTATTCAATCTTGCCTCGTTTATATGAAAGATGAATGCTTATATGAAAATCCAAAATATATTATGAGGCTGTAAGTTTAGTATAATGTATACAAGAGGATTAAAATTACAGCTAATATATTTAAACATGTCCGTGATTGATAGAAGTAAGGATCTTCTATCGCTAATCTCTAATACGGTCCATGAGCATTTTGAATGTGATAATCTTATCCAGATTATTGTGTAGAGACACTTAATGAATGTATTATATACATACTAAGATTATATAGGACAAGGACCGACATAATTTGAATCTTTATTTAAGACCGTTATAAAGAATTCAATTTATGTCATAAGATGATCATATGTAAATCAACCTTAATCCTGATTTAATCATAGACTCCTTGATTGTGCTATTGGATCTTTTGATTTGTTTGTTAAAGCTCATTTGATATTGGGCCCAATACTTACATCTTGGAGGTTTAATAACACATTGGGCTGGGAATATGATTTAAAGATATGGAATCCATGGCTTTTGAAAAGAAGCTTAAAATTAGTTCCCTTAAGTATTAATTATGGGGCTAAATAGTTATGCGCGTAATTTATGATTCGATCATAAATTAACTGTTTAACTAGTTAATCAATGGTACTTAAGGAAGAGAAAATTGGAGGGGTATAACGGTTATTTCACTTAGATCTAATTATGAACTAATTATGGAGGGTTGAATTACATATAATGATTATATCACAATTCAAGTCTTCAAGTAAAATTAATCTGTAATTTTCAAGAGTGGAGTCTCATGTTTTTAGTGGAATAACTTCGAGATTAATAAACTGAATAAATAGTTAAAGAGTTTTAATTGAGTTTATTCAAGTTTATTGAAGCTTAAAATTATAGGTCCATGGTTAATCGAATACTCTTAGATTGAATAATTAATATGATTAATTATTTATTTTTCTTACTTTATAATAAAGAGTTTATTATGAAGATAAATTAATCAATTTGATTGATTATTTTTTTACATTTATTTTGATATAATAAATTAGTTATTGACAAAATAAAAATGTTTTAGACACATTGTTCATATAATAATTGATATAAATGTTTGCACATAAGTGTTATTGCGGAACATCACACAAGAGAATTTTGCTCTTGTAAGTGGCATATTATGAGTTGATGGAGAGAGAGAAATTTTATTTGTTTTTAATATTTTTGATAATATGATTATTAAGAATATTAAGAATAAAAAATAAATTTGATTTATTAGATATTGTATTTAATTTAGATATTATTTGTAAATTAGTTGCAAATAAGAAAACAACTTTTTCTTTGATATGATCAAGGAGTTGACATGCATGTGAGAATTATTCCCATGCGGTCAAAATAGGTAGTAACAAATAAACATTATCTACATCAAATGTTGTAGCAGATAAATGTTTTAACAGATAAACGTTATTTAAATTAAATATTGTAACAGATGAATGTTATCTAAATTAAATTTCTGATTCACCTCGAGCCTAAAAAAGTGGCATGAGGTAGACTTTCAAATGAGTAAGGGAAAAATAAAAGATAAGTTTCTTTCATCCTTTTTCTCTCTTTTTGTGTGCGCAAGAATTGTGAGAAATATAGAAAATCAAGAGTGAGCCCACTCTCATAATTCGATACTGATCCTGAGAAAGGTGAGGAAGGCTCTGGTTTCGTTTTAATTTTGTAGGTATTTTATGAAGTACAATGGCCCGTAAACTCTACCATGGGATTCTTCATCCATAGCTACAAATCCGATAGTAGGGGGGTTTGTTCCTTCGAAACCTTAACATATAGGTATGTTTTTATATTTAGAAAAATTATATGATAATTTTTCTTTTCACATGACAATGTTAATATTATGCATGTTAAACGGTCTGCATGCTTCTGCTACACACACACACACATATATATATATTGAATACCAACAACTAGTATCAGAGTGGTCATGCACTAATATTAATATTGTCTTGATGTTGATATGTGATAATTGACTTGTTTTATAATATTTGATATTAGGCATGCATGTTATGGATGGGTATGTATAAATATTTGATATTGGGTATGCATAAATATTTGATATATGATATGCATAAATATTTGATATTTGATATGCATAAATGTTTGATATTTGGCATTTATTTTTACCATGAACTGTTTGCTTAAAAGTTGAGTATGGGATATAGATCCAAAGAATTGTAGGCGTGGGATTTATCATGTTCTTGGTTTCTATCGTGTTCAACCCAGGGGTGATCCAAGAGGGAGGCTATTGGTAGTATCTCGGATCTCTTTCCCAACGAACGTATGGTAGGGATATTAGGGATGCACTGCAAGGGAGGCTGCTGGTAGTACCTTGGTGCATTTGACCCAACTATCTGCGATCCGAAGAGCACAATAGGCTGCTAAGAAATATTTATGATTTAATTAATTACCACATTGGGAATTAATTTTTGAAACCAAAAGGATCTACGATTTGATCACAGATTTTATCACGTCAAAATCCAAACTGGTTTGTGCTGTATGTGAAGAAAATCATTATAAAAATCCCAAATGGTTTGGGACAAATCCCAAACTTATTTTTGAAGCAAATTGGGCCTAAGCCCACTCCAAACAGTTTGGCCATAATATGGCCCACGATCATTAAAATAAAATAATTTATTTAATGAGTTAATTTTATTATGCCATATAGAAATTAGAAATATCCATCCTATGCATTATAAAATTATTGATTAGGACTATTTGACTAATCATGATTATGCCTATTTATAGGGTCTTAGTTAATGAACAAAGACAATATTATTATAATTCTAAATATATTTAAAAGGGTTTTTAAATGGGTAGTTTGGAATTATAATATTATGAATTTAATTCTTAAATAAAATTATGAAATTAAAAATAGCCTTAGGTTAAGTTAATATATGATATTAATTTAATAATGAGATTATTAAATCTAAGACTAATCTATTTAATTTTATAAATAAAAGAATATGATTCTTTATATAGAAATCAATTTCAAAAGTTAATATGTGATATTAAATTTTAATAATATGATTATTAAATTTTTTTGATATTAATTTCTAAAAATAATAGTTATCTTAAAATATTTACAAGAATTCGATTCTTGAGAGAATTAAATTCATAGATTAAATCTACATGAGATGACAAGATTTAAAGGTTATTGAATTTAATTCACAAAGATAAAAGGTTATCTTTATATACTAAAATACAATCCCATTTAATAATGAGTAATTAATAAATTTGTTGGTCTCCACCATTGGTTTAGCACCGTGAGAGTTGAACGGTGCTTCAAGGCGCTTTGATTTCGTCCCCTATGGTGGTGTCCGTTCAATTCAATGACAAGGCTAGATCTCTTAGGATAGAATTTCTAGATGTATTTCAAGCCTGACCTACCCTACGGCGGCACGCTTGGGTTAAGTCTAGAAATTTAAAATGGTGGGTCTTACTCATAAAGATATGCGATCAAATGTATTGATTATATCTTTGACCAAACCTTTTCTAATTTGGTAGTTAATAAGTGTGGAAATAAGAGTTATTTTAGAACCATACTTATTAATCGAGAAGAGTCTCGGTTTAACTAAGTATGCAAGCTGACCTACCCTATGGCGGCAGACTTGTACATGGCTAGTTGAATTATCGAGGGAATAGAATATGGGTTTTTTCTTGTATTTTTCCTAAATTATTCAATTGTTTTTTGAAATCTCTATTCCAAAAACTTATAAACATTCATCTTGACTAATTTTTCAGAAAAATGGCTTTGAACAATTCCATTACTTCTATGCTTTCTAGTAACACCCTAACTAAAGAAAACTATCCCAAATAAAAATCTGATCTTGACAATATTTTGACTAATGAGAACATCAAATTTGGTATCACTGAGCCAACCCTTGCTTCTGATCATAATGTTAGAGAACATTATGACAAGTGGCAAGTTGCCACCAACCAAATGAAAGAGAAGAAAAATAGTAAATGTAATTTATTTGTACTTGAAGCTTGTCTAGTTGAGGTTGATACCTCTCCTGGATAATTGATTCAGGGGCAACAAATCATGTTTGTTCTTCTATGAAACTCCTTCTTCAAGAGAGCTTTCTGATGGTGAGTTGATAATGAGGGTTGGCAATGGGGCTACGGTATCGGCCAAGACAGTTGGAACACCCGTTTCATTTGGAGAGAAATTTCTTATTCTGAATAATGTTTATTTCATTCCAAACTTTTCTAGAAATTTGATTTTAGTTTCTAAACTTCATGAACAATGTTATGGAATTTCATTTAATGGAAATGTTATTTCAGTTTCAAGAAATGGTCTTGAAATTTGTCATGGATGTTTAGTTGATGGGTTAAATGTTTTATCGCCTTATGAAAATGTTTCTTACAATACCGAACTGTTTAAAGTAGCTAATCATAAGACTAACAAAAGACAAAAGATAATAAACAGTGATAATGAAACATATCTCTGGCACCTTAGGCTTGGTCATATTAACCTTGATAGGATAAACAGACTTGTGAAGGATGGTCCTCTGAGAGAGCTATGTATTGGTACTCTTCCTGTCTGTGAATCTTTTTTAGAAGGTAAAATGATCAAAAGGCCTTTCTCTGCAAAGGACCAAAGGGCTAATGAACCACTAGAGCTAGTACATTCAGATGTGTGTGGACCATTCAACGTACAAGCTAGAGGTGGTTATGAGTACTTTGTCACTTTCATTGATGATTACTCAAGATATGGTTTCGTTTACCTAATGCAAAGAAAGTCTGAGACTTTTGGAAAGTTTCAGAAATTTCGAGCATAAGTTGAAAAACAATTAGGTAAATCACTAAAAATACTGAGATCAGATCGAGGTGGAGAATACCTTGATATAGAATTCAAGGATTACCTTATTGAGCATGGAATTGTTTCATAGCTCACGGCTCAGAGAACTCCACAGCAAAATGGTGTTGCAGAAAGGAGGAACCAGACATTGTTAGATATGATTAGATCAATGATTAGTTATTCCTCACTACCGATATCATTTTGGGGATACACCTTACAGATGGCAATGCACATTTCGAATGTTGTACCATCTAAATCTGTATTCAAAACACCCTTAGAGATGTGGAATGGGCAAAAACCGAGTTTATGTCATTTTCTCATATGGGGGTGTCCAGTTCATGTTCTTAAGGGCAAATCTGGAAAGCTAGAACCACGAATAGAAGTGTGTCTATTCGTTGGCTACCCAAAGGGCACCAGAGGAGGTTTGTTTTAAAGTCCACAAGAAAAGAAGGTGTTTGTATCGATAAATGCCAATTTTCTTGAAAACATTATATACAAAAATTCAAACCTCGCAGTAAAGTTGTACTCGAAGAGGTGCTCAAAGATTAGATTACCACTCAATCAACAAGAGTTGTTGAAATTAGGGAAGAAGAAACCACAGCTCCTAATCAGGATATTATGGTGCCTAGACGTAGTGGGAGGGTTACTAGAACCCCAACCCGCTATAGACAGGATAGCGAAGCAAATGTTGTGGTAGCTGATACCAACGATGATGATCCATCATCATACCAGCATGTGATGGATGATCCTAATAAGGACAAATGGCTAGAAGCTATGAACCAAGAAATGGAGTCTATGTACTCCAATACTATCTGGGAACTTGTAGATCCACCTGAAGATGTCAGGCCGATTGGATGTAAATGGATCTTCAAGAAGAAAAGAGGAGCAGATGGGAAGGTAGAGACCTTCAAAGCTAGACTTGTGGCAAAGGGTTATACCCAAAAGGAGGGAGTTGATTATGAATAAACTTTCTCCCCAGTTGCCATGTTAAAGTCCATCCGCATTCTCTTATCCATAGCTGCATATTTTGATTATGAAATATGGCAGATGGACGTCAAGACAGCCTTGCTGAATGGCTATCTAGAGGAGTCCATATATATGGAACAACCAGAGGGGTTCATTGTTAAAGATCAGGAGCAGAAAGTCTATAAGCTTAATAGAGCCATCTATGGACTCAAACAAGCCTCCAGGTCTTGGAACATTAGGTTTGATGAAACAATCATAACCTATGGCTTCGAGCAAAATGTTGATGAACCTTGTGTATACAAGCTCATTAATAAAAAAGTGTGGTTTTCTTAGTACTTTATGTAGATGATATCTTACTCATTGTTAATGATGTGAAAATATTATCTAACGTAAATAGATGGCTGGCCGAACATTTCCAAATGAAAGTTTGGGAGAGGCGAGTTATGTTCTTGGTATCCAGATCATTAGGAATAGGAAGAACAAACCCTATCACTGTCTCAGGCATTTTATATCGATAAGGTGCTGGCTCGTTTTTCGATGCAAAATTTCAAGAAGGGTCTTCTTCCGATCCGACATGGAATTTTTTCTCTAAAGAACAGTGTCCTAAGACACCACAAGAAGAAGAGGAGATGAGACGGATTCCATATGCATCTGCAGTTGGAAGTCTAATGTATGCTATGCTATGCAGTGGGAGTTGTTAGTTGGTTCCAGTCAAACCCTGGGATAGAGCACTGGGTGGAAGTAAAGCACATTCTCAAGTATCTTTGGAGAACAAGAAATTATATGCTTGTGTATTCAGGTGGAGACCTGAACCCCTTAGGATACACTGATTCTGATTTTCAATCAGATAAAGATTCTTGAAGGTCGACATCTGGATCAGTGTTTACATTTGGTGGTGCAGCAGTTGTTTGGAGAAGTATCAAATAATCTATCATTGCTGATTCTACCATGGAAGCTGAGTACATAGCGGCTTGTAAAGCAGCTAAAGAATCAGTTTGGCTTAAAAAGTTCTATACTGACTTGGAAGTTGTTCCAGGAATGGATATGCCATTAACATTATTTTGTGATAATAGTGGTGCTATGGCTAATTCAAGAGAACCAGAAGCCATAAAAGGGGCAAGCATATCGAGAGAAATACCATCTCATCAGAGAGATTGTGCATTGAGGTGATGTCAAAGTTATGAAGATAGCATCAGAACAAAATTTGGCTGATCCGTTCACATAGACGCTACCTGAGAAGACGTTCAACAAACATCTTATGGGAATGGGATTAAAAGATATGTCACATCTGCTTTAGGGCAAGTGGGAGATTGTTAGGAACAGTGCCCTTGAAATTAGATGTATTTATACTTTTTGATTTTCTGAATTAATAAAAGAAGTAATTGTATTCAATCTTGCCTTGTTTATATAAAGATGAATGTTTATATGAAAATATAAAATATATTATGAGGTTGTAATTTTAGTATAATGTATACAAGAGGATTAAAATTAGAGCTAATATATTTAAACATGTCCGTGATTGATAGAAGTAAGGATCTTCTATTGCTAATCTCTAATACGGTCCATGAACATTCTGAATGTGATAATCTTATCCGGATTATTGTGTAGAGACACTTAGTGGAGGTATTATATATAATAAGATTATATAGGACAAGGACCGACATAATTTGAATCTTTATTTAAGACCGTTATAAAGAATTCAATTTATGTCATAAGATGATCATATGTAAATCAACCTTAATCCTGATTTAATCATAAACTCCTTGATTATGCTATTGGATCTTTTGATTTGTTTGTTAAAGCTCATTTGATATTGGACCCAATACTTACATCTTGGAGGTTTAATAACACATTGGGCTGGGAATGTGATTTAAAGATATGGAATCCATAGCTTTTGAAAAGAAGTTTAAAATTAGTTCCCTTAAGTGTTTATTATGGAGCTAAATAGTTATGCACGCAATTTATGATTCGATCATAAATTAACTGTTTAACTAGTTAATCAATGGTACTTAAGGAATAAGAGAAAATTGGAGGGGTATAACGGTTATTTCATCTAGCTCTAATTATGAACTAATTATGGAGGGTTGAATTACATGTAATGATTATATTAGTGGACAACTTAAGTTTTCGAGTAAAATTAATATGTAATTTTCAAGAGTGCATCTCATGTTTTTAGTAGAATAACTTTGAGATTAATAAATTGAATAAATAATTAAAGAGTTTTAATTGAGTTTATTCAAGTTTATTGGAGCTTGAAATTATGGGTCCATGGTCTCCACACCATCTTAGGTTAATCGCATCGAATACTCTTGTATTGAATAATTAATATGATTAATTAATTATTTTTCTTACTTTATAATAAAGAGTTTATTATGAAGATAAATTAATCAATTTGATTGATTATTTTTCTCACATTTATTTGATATAATAATTAGTTATTGGACAAAAGGAAGGTATGGTGGACGGAGGAAGATGGATGCGTTCGTTGTTGGCACGAGGCTTCCTCCAGCGAAATCACCTCGCGTTTGTGGCTCTCTTGACCCGCGAAATTTGCGGCCGAGGTTGTGGGGATCAACTACTATTAACATCGCCATGGCCTCCAACTCGGGTGAGTATGAGGACCGCCGAAGGAGACCGCGGGGATCTGATGGCCAACCTCTATGAGCCGATGACCAGCAATGTCTCAAGTTTCATAATCATTTCCTTATTTTCTTTTCTTTCTTTTTCCTTTCCTTGGCTGTTGATTGGAATCAGTGGAAGAATCGACACCGGATGGCCACTGAGATCGATGGAAGCTCGTCTTCCCTTTTTTTTAATTTCCACTGATACCCTAGGAATAAGGTAAATCATGAATACGCCTATTCCATGGGGTCCCCAGAAATAGAAAAATGGGAATACTTTAGCGGGCCCACATGCCTTTTTAGGGCTGTTTGGGGGAATAAGATGGAATAAGGCCCTATTCAATCATAAAAAATAAAGATTGCTTTAGATAGCTGACAATCAGCATAAAACTCCGTTAGAGCCTTTAAAAATAAGTCTACTAAATTAAATTATACGAAGGGATAAGATGTGTCGACTTAGTCCTAAATAAAGCAAAGTATAGGAAGTAAATTCATGCTACCGATCCCAATGTAATTGAAGAAAAAAAAATCAGATGACTTGCATTAGTAACAACTGGACTCGACCAACTCAGTAATAGAGGAATTCGGGCATAAGATGGAAGGAAAGGGGACGGGTGTCATGCCCTATACCCAAAAATTTTTAAGCTAGAATGACAACCCGCCGCATCCCAAGCATGCAAGGCATCCCGAAATTTGATACATAATGCAACATAAGGCAATCATATTATAATATCCAATCCAAACCATAATCTAAAACAAACCATAACTATAAGGTTTGGGCTACAAGCCCTACACATAAGCATATCCGGAGTTACAACAACATAATGGAACTAATTTATTTAGCTAGAAGCTCCATCAACCCCATAAGTCCTTCTTCACTCCTAAGGCTCTGAAAAACATTGTGAGATTTACATGAGCTCACACTCAATAAGTAAGCTATTATAATGTAAAAATAGTCATATATCATTATAGCATTTCAAGATATTTTCAAATCACATTTTCATGAAAAGCTTCCAATTCAACTACATTTATCATGCTATCAAAACATGCATATCATTAGCTCAAAATAATTTGGAAGCTTAATTACATAATAAATGTCAAACAATGCAATGTAAACAAACCCACTGTATTTATATAATCACCATCTCCTATGTGTCCCACGGCCCTACAACACCCAACTGGTGTATCACTCTTAAATGTCCCCTAAGAGGAAGGGTCCTGGTACCAGCGTTATGCCATATAACATAAACAATCACAATACACCCTACAGATGTGTGTCCTCCATATATCTTTCCTGTGGAGGTGGGTCCCGTATCACAATCAATCACAACACACCCTACAGGTGTGTGTCCTCCACATATCTTTTTCTGTGAAGGTGGGTCACGTATCACTTAGCATTTCACATCAATCTATATCATATGAGAACCATAGCGACACATATAAGCATATTTCAATATCATCATTTTAATTTCATGTCACACATCATGCATCAACATAAGCATAAGCTCATCATATCACATATACAGTGGTTTGTGCATTCATAGCATAAAAATACATCTATAGTACCAGTTTATTTTGTAAAGTCAAAATAATCACATCATTCAATTTTGCATATTTACAAGCCACTACTTTTCAAAATTTAACAGTTGTATATAACCATAACAAATATTCAAATGCATACACATGGTACTATTTATAAATTTCAAAATAGCCAAGTCAAATATCAAATTCCATTTTTTTTTCATTTCATAATTTCATAAATTAATACAACTATAATTCCAAACTTTACATATTAAATATTATAAAATTCATGATAATTGGCTTACTTACTTCAGAACGCAAATCCAATGGTGAACCAACTATTTAGGCATCTGGGCACCTACAGCATCATTTTACACAATTAATTCTCTAAAATCTGAATAATAAAGTGACCCTTAAAACTCTACCCAGACTAATCCATGGGCCCAACATTGGGCTTGAATATTTCTCAATCTATAAGCCCAAATGGGGAAATAAAATTATCCCAAGAAACTAGATTTAACACAAAATTAGGCCATAATTTTATTTTGCCATTCTCGATCCGATACAGGGCCCAAATCACAGCACCAAAGTGGCCCGTGAGCTAGCCCAACAGGGCCAAAACCGGCTCAGCCCAGCCGGCCCGCTCACAGTAACGCTGCAGCTCTCCTATTTCACCCGAAAAAGGGGAGAAAATGCACCGGCGCCAGGGCTGCCGCTGGCCAAATTTGGGGCCTCCCGACCCCCTTCCTTCTCTCTCTCTCTCTCTCTCCAATTTCTCTCTTTATCTCTCTCATTCTCTCTTTGATTCACCGCGGCACAACACTGTGCCGGTAGCACGGTTGGCCACCACAGTCGGCCAAACCCTCACCGGACGGTTGCCCAATGCTGGTGAGGGCCACCGGCCGCTGCCCAGGCCCGGTGAGGTGGTGAGCACGCCACCGGGCCCAAACTAAAAATCGGCATAGAGAACGGCCCGCAGACATTTTCGCTCGGCTTCCCCCCCTCGCTCTATGACAAATCTGGACCGAGGATTACCTGGAGTAGGCGTGCACCAGGGTGAAGGAGGGAGTCACCCTCCATCTCCTTTTAATCTCCCAGGTGACACCTCGGATCCAGAAAATCGGGGATCAAAGCGCGACGCCGAGAGTGAAGCATCAACAGGCAAAACTCCTGCTGCCTCATCCCTGGTTCACACGAGCCGGGTGCTACATTCTTCCATCCTTATAAAAATTTCGTCCTCAAAATTGATGCACTTTAAATAAACTATAGAATTCAAATAGGTTCTAATCAAAAGTCAACAATCTTGAATAGATAATTTACCTACAAATAATTGTGGATACTTTTTTTTCATTTCTTCCTCAAGTTCCTAAGTAGCCTCCCTCTCAGAATGATTATTCCACTGAACCTTGATATAGGGAATGGTACGCCGTCTCAGAACCTGATCCTTGCAGTCTACGACACACACAGGATGCTCCTCATAAGATAAATCTATCCTCAACTGAATAGGCTCATACTCTATTACACGACTGGGGTCAGAAATATACTTTCTCAACATAGAGACATGAAACACATTGTGTACACCAGATAGAATCGGAGGCAATGCTAGGCTGTAAGCTACCTCCCCAACTCTGCTCAAGATTCAAAAGGTCCAATATAACGTGGACTCAGCTTCCCTCTGATCCCAAATCTCATCACATCCTTGGTTGGTGATACCCTTAAGAAAACATGGTCCCCATCTTGAAATTTCAATTCTCTCCTTCTGACATCAGCATAACTCTTCTATCTGCTCTGAGCTGTACGAAGATACTCCCTGATCAATTATACCTTACCAACTGTGTGCTGAACCAGCTCAGGGCCTAGCAATTTTTTCTCTCCCACATCATCCCAACATAAAGGAGATATGCACCTCCTACCATATAGAGCTTCAAATAGAGCCATCTGGATACTGGCCTGGTAACTATTATTATAGGCAAACTCCACTAGAGGTAAGTGGTTATCCCATGCTCCACGCAAATCCATCACACAGGCTCGCAACATGTCTTCCAGAATCTATATGGTCCTTTCTGATTGTCCATCTGACTGGGGATGATAGGTTGTACTAAAATTTAATTTGGTTCCCATAGCCTTATGAAGACTCTTCCATAATTGAGACACAAACTTAGTATCCCTATCAGATACAATAGATACAGGAACACCATGGAGTCTCACAATCTGCTCAATATACAAACTAGCCAATCTTTCACTAGAGACCCCAACTCTGAAAGGTAAAAATGAGCTGATTTTATTAGTCTGTCCATAATAACCCAAACAACATTATTACTCCTAGGAGTTTTGGGGAGACCAGTCACAAAGTCCATTGTGATCATTTCCCATTTTCACTGAGAAATCATCAGAGACTGAATAGGTCCCGTAGGCCTTTGATTCTCGGCCTTCACTCGCTGACACACCAAGCACTTGGCCACATATTGAGCAATCTCCCTCTTCATACCTTTCCACCAAAAATTTTTCTTCAAGTCTCTATACATCTTAGTGCCACCTGGATGCACAACATAGGGAGAATAGTGAGCCTCCTTCAAAATTTTGGCCTTCAGCTCCTCAATGTTTGGCACACAAAGTCTTCCTTCAAATTTAAAGGTTCCATCCTCCATTACATAAAATTCATTCTGAACTCCTGACTGCACAGCTTCTTTAATCTTTTGTATATCTGGATCATCATTTAGGAGGACTTGATCCTGTCAACTAGGGTCGGTTGGAGTACAAATGCTGCAACAAGCCCATCAAACCGTTATACTCTCAATCCAACCTCCCACCTCTCAAGGTCCCTCAATATGTGAGGCTGGGAAGTAATCATAGCAGCTAACTCAGAAGAGGATTTTCTGTTCAAAGCATTAGCTACTACATTGGCCTTCCCAAGATATAGTGCAGGGTCAGGTCATAGTCCTTCAGTAGTTCCAACCACCTCCTCTGCCTCAAGTTCAGCTCCTTCTGTGTGAAAATGTACTTTAGACTCTTATTATCTGTATACACATCACACTACACCCCATAAAGAAAATGATGCCAAATCTTCAGGGCAAAAACCACAGGAGCCAATTCCAGATCATGAGTAGGGTAATTTTGCTCATAAGGCTTCAGTTGTTTGGAGGCATAGGCTATCACCTTCCATTCTGCATCAGAACACATCCTAATCCTTTCCGAGAAGCATCAGTATATAAAGTAAAACCTTCAGATCCTATCAGAAGAACAAGAATGGGAGCTGACACCAGGCGCTGCTTTAATTCCTGAAAACTTTTCTCACATTCCTCTGTCTAATCAAACTTTACTCGCTTTTAGGTTAAGCAAGTTAGGGGCAAAGCGATGCGAGAGAAGTCCTCCATAAATTTACGGTAGTACCCGGCTAGCCCAATAAACTTCTGATTTCTGCCACATTGGAAGGTTGGCTTCAGCTAATGATAGCCTCAATCTTTTTCGGGTCCATAGATATGTTGTCTTTGGATATTACATGACCTAAGAAAGATACTTGATCCAACCAGAAATTACACTTCTGCAGCTTGGCTTAAAGTTTCTTCTCTCGAAGAATTTGTAGCACAATCCTCAGGTGGTCCTTATACTCCTTATGGCTCTTGGAGTAGATCAAAATATCATCAATGAAAACCACCACAAACTGATCCAAGTATGGCTTAAAAATTATGTTCATCAAATCCTGAATGCTGCAGGGGCATTAGTTAAACCAAACGACATCACCAAGAACTCATAGTAGCCATATCTGATCCTGAATGCTGTCTTAGGCACATCCCCTTCCTTGACTTTGAGTTGATGATACCCTGACCTGAGATCAATCTTTGAGAATATCCAGGCTCCTTGGAGTTGATCAAACAAGTCATCAATCCTCGGCAGATGGTACTTATTCCACACTGTTACCTTATTGATTTCTCGGTAATCAATGCAGAGCCAAAGACTGTCATCCTTCTTCTTAACAAATAGAACTGGAGCACCCCAAGGAGAAACACTGGGTCTGATAAATCCCCGATCTAGGAGCTCCTGCAACTGATCCTTCAATTCCTTTAACTCAACCGGGGCCATGCAGTAAGGGGCCTTGGATATAGGTCCAGTTCCAGGAACTAAATCAATGAAGAATTTGACTTCCCGATCTGGGGGCAAATTAGACAATTCATACAGAAAGACATCAGAGAATTCTCGAGCTACAGGAATATCCTCTGACTTGATCTCTTCCTTCTGAAGGTCCTTGGCTATAGCAAAAAATCCTTGACCATCACTCATCAGATACCTACCAGCCTGCAGCGCCGATATGAACACTGAGGCTGGGTGTTTCTGACCACCAGTAAAACTGAATGCAGGCTGACTAGGAATCTTGAAGTTGACAATCTTCCTGAAGCAGTCTACTGAAGCATGATAGGAGGCCAACCAATCCATTCCAAGGATAACATTGAAGAACTTCAGTGGAAGGACAATTAGATCAGCATTCAACCTCCTATCCTCAAAGACAATTGGGCAGGATTTGCATACTGTGTCAACCTTCATAATATCTCCATTTGGGAAGGCAATATGCAACTCTTGCTCTAGAGGAACGGGTGTCAATGATGCATTCTTATTAAGATAGATGTCAGATATGAAAGAATGTGTGGCACCCGGGTCAATTAAAGTTTGAGCATAAGCAGTGCCTACTTTAATCATTCTTGAACATAAGTGTAATTTATTTTAACATTAAAGCATTAAAGATTTAACCTACTTTTCTAATTAACTATCAAGGAATTGCACTAGATAAGAATGTAATACTATATATGAAATTAAATGGTATACCTATCACCACAGAATTAGAGGCGGCAGCATCCTACTGAGTGAGGGTAAAGACCCTCCCCTGGGTTCTCGGTGGCTGTTGCTGATGCTGCTGACTCATCCCTTAAATAGAAGAGGGCTGTTGATCCTTCCGAAGGGGACAGGTGGCCATCTTGTGATCAGTTTCATCCCTTAAATTATTTGTGATGCAATAAACCAGAAAATTAAAAAAATTATTTTAATTTAGTGACGCACCAATTGCGTCACAAATAATTTAAATAAAATTAAATTTTATAAATATAAATATTAGAAAAAAATATGCGATGCAAATCAGTGCGTCGCAATGTTTTTAAAAAAATTAAATATATTAAATAGCACGCAATAAACCAGAAAAAAAAAAAAATATTTTTAATTTAGCGACGCACCAATTACGTCACAAATAATTTAAATGAAATTAAATTTTATAAAGTATAAATATTAGAAAAAAATATTGCGACACAACTCAGTGCGTCGCAATGTTTTAAAAAAAATTAAATATATTAAATAGCGAGCAATAAATCAAAAATTAAAAAATTATTTTTTAATTTAGTGACGCAATAACTGCATCGCAATTATTTTAAATAAAATTAAATTTTATAAAGTATAAATATGAGAAAAAATAATTGTGACGTAACACAGTGCGTTGCAATTTTTTAAAAAATTAATTACGTTAAATAGCGACGCAGTAGCGACGCAATAAACCAAAAAATTAATTAAAAATTATATTTTAATTTAGCGACGCACTTGTTGCGTCGTAATTATTATAAATAAAATTAATTTTTATATAATATAATTATCATATTAAAAAATTATGACGCAACCCTTTGCATCGTATCGGTCTGGGATCGCCGACGGGATCGATCAAGGCTTCGATCGATGGCAACCATCGGATCGACGCCGATCGATGCGATTGCCACGGTCCAAGATCGGTCATGGACGATCGGGATCAGGGCTTGGATCGATCGCAACCGTCGGATCATCACCGATCGGACCGATCGCCACGGTCCAAGATCAGTCGTGGCCGATTGGGATCAGGGCTTGGTTCAATCGCAACCGTCGGTTCGTCAGCGATCTCGGACCAATCGCAACGGTCCGGGATCGATCGTGGCGATCGGGATCAGGGCTTGGATCGATCGCAATCGTCGGATCATCACCGATCGGATCGATCGCCGTGGTCCGAGATCGGTCGTGGCGGATCAAGATCAGGGCTTGGAGCGATGGCAACCGTCGGATTGTCGCCGATCGGACCGATCGCCACGGTCCAGATCATTCGTGGCCGATCAGGATCACGCTTGCATCGATCGCAACCGTCGGATTGTCGCCTATCAGATCGATCGCGACGGTCCGAGATCGTTGATCTCCAACCGATCGATCAGGGCTTCGATCGATGGCAACCGTCGGATCGACGCCGATCGGTGCGATCGCCACGGTCCGAGATCAGTCATGGACGATCAGGATCAGGGCTTGGATCGATCGCAACCGTTGGATCATTGCCGATCGGACCGATCGCCACGGTCCGAGATCAGTCATGGCCGATCGGGATCAGGGCTTGGTTCGATCGCAACCGTCGATTCGTCAGCGATCTCGGACCGATCGCAACGGTCCGGGATCGGTCATGGCCGATCGGGATCAGGGCTTGGATCGATCGCAATCGTCGGATCGTCGCCGATCGGATCAATCGCCGTGGTCCAAGATCGGCCGTGGTGGATCAGGATCAGGGCTTGAGCGATGGCAACCGTCGGATCGTCGCCGATCGGACCGATCGCCACGGTCCGAGATCGTTCGTGGCCGATCGGGATCACGGCTTGGATCGATCACAACCGGGATTGTCGCCTATCGGATCGATCGCGACGGTCCAAGATCGTTGATCGCGATCGGATCGATCAGGGCTTCGATCGATGGCAACCGTCGGATCGACGCCGATCGGTGCGATCGCCACGGTCCGAGATCGGTCATGGACGATCGGGATCAGGGCTTGGATCGATCGCAACCGTCGGATCATCGCCGATCGGACCGATCTCCACGATTCGAGATCAGTCGTGGCCGATCGGGATCAGGACTTGGTTCGATCACAACCGTCGTTCGTCAGCGATCTCGGACCGATCGCAACGGTCCGGGATTGATCGTGGCCGATCGGGATCAGGGCTTGGATCGATCGCAATCGTCGGATCGTCGCCGATCAGATCGATCGCCGTGGTTCGAGATCGGCCGTGGTGATCAGGATCAGGGCTTGGATCGATCGAAACCATCGGATCGTTGCCGATCGGACCGATTGCCACGGTCCGAGATCGGTCGTGGCCGATCGGGATCATGGCTTCGATCGATCGCAATCGTCGGATCGTCGCCGATCTCGGACGGATTGCAACGGTCCGAGATAGGTCGTGGCCGATCGGGATCACGGCTTGGATCGATCGCAACCGTTGGATCATCGCCGACCGGGATCGATCATGGCTTGGATCGATCGCAACCGTCGCATATACTCGCCGACCGGATCGATCATGGCTTGGATCGATTGCAACCATCGGATCATTGCCGATCTGATCGATCGCCACGGTCCAAGATAGGTCGTCGCCGACCGGGATCGATCATGGCTTGGATCGATCGCAACCGTCAGATCATCGCCGAACGGGATCGATCATGGCTTGGATCGATCGCAACCGTCGGATCGTCGCCGATCCGATCGATCGCCACGGTCCGAGATAGGTCGTCGCCGACCGGGATTGATCATGGCTTGGATCGATCGCAACCGTCGATCATTGCCGAACGGGATCGATCATGGCTTGGATCGATCGCAACCATCGGATCGTCGCCGATCCGATCGATCGCCACAGTCCGAGATAGGTCGTCGCTGACCGGGATCGATCATGGCTTGGATCGATCGCTACCGTCGGATCATTTATAATTACTCAAAAAAAAAGTTATGAAAAAGTTTAAAAAAATATTAAACAATTATTGCGACGCCGTAGCGACACATTTTAGAAGAAAAAATAAATAAATATTGCAACGCAATGTATGCGTCGCAATTATTTTTAGTAAATATAATTTTTATCAGTATTAATAATAAAAAAAATATAATATTGCGACGCATAATTTATCGTAATATTTTTTAAATAAATATATCTAATTAAAAATATTAAAAAATTATTGCGATGCAATAAGGCGTTGCAATTATTATCGTAAATTATAAATATTATCATTAATAAATATTTAAAAATTTTTGCAATGCCGTAGCAACGCATTTTAGAAAAAAATAAAAAATATTGCGACGCAATGTATGCGTCGCAACTATTTTTAGTAAATATAAATTTTTTCAGTATTAACAAATAAAAGAAATAATATTGCAACGCATAAGTTGCGTCGCAATATTTTTTAAATAAATATATGTAATTAAAAAGTTTATAAAATATATTGTGATGCAATTATTAACATTAATTATAAATATTATCATTTATAAATATTAAAAATTATTGCGACGCCGTAGCGATGCATTTTAGGAAAAAAAATAAATAAATATTGCGACGAAATATATGCATCGCAATTATTTTAAGTAAATATGATTTTATCAGTATTAATAAATAAAAGAAATATAATATTACGATGCATATTTACGTCGCAATATTTTTTAAATAAATATATCTAATTAAAAATATTAAAAAAATATTGCGATGCAATTTTGCGTCGCAATTATTATCATAAATTATAAATATTATCATTTATAAATATTTAAAAATTATTGTGACACACTGTTTGCATCGTAATTATTGTAATAAGTTATTATTTTAATCAATTAAAAATATTAAAAAAATATTGCGACGCCTTAGCGACGCAATTCGTAGAAAATAAAAATAATTTTTCCGCCGGACATTGGCGCCAAGTTAGCGACCCAATTATTTGAATTGCTATTTTTTCATAAAATTATAATAAAACCAAATTAACGATGGATTAGCGATGCATTAATGCATCGCTAATACATAATAAATTGCGTCGCTAATTACTTATTTATAAGCCGGCCTTCTCTTCTTCTTCTTCCCGTCTTGACCTAGCCGCCGCCCTCCCCAAAAAAATTCTGGCTCCGACCTCGCTGCTCCGGCTCTCCCCCTCTGGTGCTCCGGCTCCCCGGTGTTCTCCTCCGACTCCGGCATCTTCTCTCGACCAAGGTAAGCCCCCACACTCTCTAAAATTTTTTTTTTAATAATTTCCGTCCGGCCACGGCCAAGACCGTGGCCATCTTCTCCGGCCACGGTGGCCAGGCCACTGTAAAATAAAAAAAAAACATTTGGTTACAGGGGGGAACCCCCCCCCCCGCCCCTCCCCCCCTTTTTTTCTTCTCCGACCATGGCAGTGGCCGCGGCCGGACAAGGCGGCCACGGCCGCTGCCGTGGCTGTCTTCTCCGGCCACGGCCACTGCCGTGGCCGGCAGTGGCCTGGCCACGGTGGCCAGGCCACTGTCATAAAAAAAAAATTTGGTAACAAGGGGGGAAACCCCCCCTTTTTTTTCTCCCGGCCACGGCCGTGGCCGCGGCCGGACAAGGCGGCCACGGCCGCTGCCATGGCCGGCAGTGGCCTGGCCACAGTGGCCAGGCCACTGTCACAAAAAAAAAACATTTGGTAATAGGGGGGGGAAACCCCCCCGCCCCCCCCTTTTTTTTCTTCTTCGGCCACGGCCGGACAAGGCGGTCACGGTCACTGCCGTGGCCATCTTCTCCGGCCACGGCCGCTGCCGTGGCCGACAATGGCTTGGCCACGGTGGCCAGGCCACTGTCACAAAAAAAAAAACATTTCGTAATTGGTCGCCTTGTCCGGCCGCGGCCACGACCGTGGCCGGCAGTGGCCTGGCCACGGTGGCCAGGCCACTCTCACAAAAAAAAAAACATTTCGTAACATGGGGGGGGGGGGGAACCCCCCCGCCCCCGCCCCCTTTTTTTTCTTCTCCGGCTACGGCCATGGCCGTCTTCTCCGGCAGCCCGCTGTTGTGGCCGGCAGTGGCCTAGCCTGTAACATCCTGAAAACCTTGTAATTTATGGCATTTTCATTTGAAATGAAACTCAGAAAGTTTCAGTGAATTGTGGGTGTGTTGGCCTTTTGATAAATGTAAAGAGAAGAAATTTTGGAGAAAATAAGTATATTTTGAATGTTAATGAGTTTGGTTTAAGAAATTGAGAGACTTAAGTTTTAATGGGTTTAAATCACAAGAAAAATCAAGTTTAGTTTGAGTTTTATCCTAAATGATGTTTTTAGTGGTTGGAGTCGACCCTAATTGGAGTGGAGTCGACTCTGGCACGGTTTTAAACTTTCGGCATGCTTTAGAGTAGACCCCTACTTTTCTGGAGTCGACCCCTATTTCTGCTGGAGCCGACTCCCAATCTGTTCGAGCCGACTCCAAGATGGCAGGTTTTTCTGAGTTAAATCTTGAGAAATTCATATTTAATCCGTTTTAAGTCCGATTTGGATGTCGTTTGAACCGTTGGATTTCTAAAATTGAGTTCTTCAAGCTGGTAAAGTATTTTCTTAGAAATATTGCATAAAAGTATAGATTTAAGTAAAAAATGATAATCTGGGCTATAAATCGATTAAAAAAATGCTATATCAGGGGCAAAATGGGAAAAGGCTATGATGTCAATTGCTAATTGTGTTAAGGGCAACTTGGGAAAGAAAATCTAAGGGAAAATATCATGGTTATAAGTGAGCCACGTGTTTTCTAAAAAGCGTGCGTTAAGAGTGTTTGAGGGCAAAAGAGGAATTGGGCATGCCTTAACCCTTAAGTTTCCAATGACTTGGTCCCAAGTCATTAGAGAAAAAGGGAAACGTGGGTTCAGCCAGAGAAAAGAAAGAAAGAAAGAAAGAGAGAAAGAAGAGGAGAAAAGAGAGGAAGAGGAAGAAGAAGAAGAAGAAAAAGGAGGAAGAAGAGAAAGGGAAAGGGAAGCTTGGGGTTTGTGCTCGACTCCAGGTAAGCTATAGCTTCCCTAGATCTTGTATGACTTTAGATTTTCTTAGATTAGTGTATTTTGAGGTAATAGTAGAAGTAATCTTGAGTAGAGAAAGGGTGGAAGAAAATAATGAGATATTAGAGGATAGATCATGTGTGCATGCATGGTTCGTGGGAAAACCTCGTGTAGAGGTAATCCTAATAGCTATCGTATCTGTATGTTGACGTAGGTCAAGAGGGTTATTCCAGGGAGCCGAAATACCAGAGTTGAGTACCAGTTGTACCAGTCGAGGAGTAACCTACTAAGGTGAGTGGGTTTCTTATCTAGCAATGAGGAGTTAATTTGAGCTAGTATAATGAGATTAATACCTAGTTGTGGTATGTTATGTTTAGCAGAATATTATGTATGTTTTAAATATGAGAAATGAGAACCTAGTATATGATATTCTGAAGCATGAGTTTCGAGCATGAGTTTCGAGCATAAACACATAAGCATGAGTTTCGATGAGGGGATTTTTAATGTATACATGGCATATTTGCATGATAAAGCTTTACAAATGATGTATGTATCATACTGAGCATCAGGCAGCTAGGGGGCTGATCACCCTTTAGACTGTACTGTAGCATGAGCACTTGCACACTACTATCGAGCCGGCACCTCCTTGCGAACAGATCGTACGATGAACCCCAGAATTAGGGGTGAGTGCATGCTTAACCAGGCCAGTGGGGCTGGTTGTGAGCAGCCTGTGGGGGCATGAATCATAGCTCAGTGGAGCTGATTACTATATATAGCCCGTGGGGGCAGAGAGAAAACCCGAGGTTCCAGGGTTAAGGAACAAAGCACTTTGCCAGGTGAACCGCACGGGTAAGGGGTGCTATTTGTGCGGGGATCCTGTTGCTAGTCACGCACCCGATGAGAGTACACCTATAGAAGGGCGACTGTAGGGTGGTACCTCAGAGGCATTACACACACAGCCCAGCATCATGAGATCTAAAAGCATATGTTGTGATATAAAAAGGGCCAATGGGCCAAATAGTTATCCCGAGAGGGAGAGCTTACTTGAGATGCCAGTGGGCAAGCAGATCCCGATGGGAGTCTGGGTTGTAGATAAAGAATGCATATCTTCATATTGCAATGCATGGATTTTTATCTTAATGAGTTATCTTTCAGTAAAAAGTTATTATAGAGTATTTTAGTACTGATATGTTATTTGAAGAATAAGCTACATTTTATTTTATCTGATATCATGTTAAAAATGTACTTTGAGTTGTACAAGCTAAATAGTTTCAGCATACGATTGAAATTAAGAGGTTATGGTTCTCTATTTCTCCATAGTTAGATGGTTATCCAGTCATGGGACTTAGGTCTCATCCCTCTATGATTTAAATGTTCTTTCAGATCAGTGAGTATTTCTTG
>UESW01004246.1:615403-640632 GCA_900491605.1 Calamus simplicifolius
CCCCCCCATTTTGTCTTCTCCGGCCACGGCCACGGTGGCTAGGCCGCAGTCCAAAAAAAAAAAAAAAAAGTTAGGGGGGGCCACGGAGCTCTTTGGATAGACTGATTGTTATGTCTTGATTATGCAATAATATTTGTAATGCTAGATAGAAAGTCTTGTTGTATTATTATTTAATTTGCATAATGTTTTATGCATAATTAATTTAAGCAGAATATTATGCAATAATATTTGTTTATTTGTACTTATTTACAATTGTTATGTCTTCATTATTTATATTCTGCTACAAACTGAATGATGCATTAAATTATGCTAAATAAAAAGTCTTGTTATAATATTATTTAATTTTCAGCAACAAATTAGTAGTTTCAATGATTTACATTTTAGTCTTCACAAACATTTGTATTCGACACATAATCTTAAAAGTTAGTGATTACATGTATAATTCACAAGAAGTTAAGAATAACAAGCATAAGTTCGATTGTCTTCGGACTTCCATATATTAATCATAGCACTATAACCTATAGACCCGTTTGAGAATTTGTAAGCCTTAGTCTTGCAAATTCTCAAATTGTCCTGGTGGACAGTTTGGGAATATTTTGCGATATGTTAGTTTGCTATTAATCATCGTGGGTGAGATTTCGGTTTGTATTTGCTCATACGTTCTCCTAGTGTGGCTTATATACCACACATTTAGAGAACATATGGGGAAATGCTGCCGAAATTTCAATGTAACCGATCGATGATAATTAATCAGAATAACATATCACAAAAAATATTCTTGAATGGGATAGGGCCTTACCTTATAGACATGGAGTGAAGGTATAATTAATTTAAGACACTTGAATGCTTGTGAAGTCTCATGATTAAACGGACCGCCTTGCGGCCCGACCCAAACTCAAGCCCTCCCATTAGCCATGAACCTGTGCATCGGTCCTTGCTAGCATGCCAAGGATCGTAGCCGTGGCTGCCCTTACATGGTAGGGACCTTAGTTGCCTAAAAAAAATTGGTTTACTTGTAAATGATTTAAATGGTTGTTATTAACCTTAGTTGTGACCAAGAAATAATTTAGTTATATATTAGTAATACTAATATAGTTTTATTTTGTGGTTTCATTTAATGATTTACCAGACTTGTATAAGTCGGTCAAAAATGAGCGGGGCTCGCTCGAGGATGTATGCAAGGATAAAAGATGGCTTGCTTAATCCAGATTTTCTGAATGGATTGGAAGAATTTATCGCATTTGCATGTAGCCAACCTGACTGGATGGATGGCCCTAGGATTAGGTGCCCATGCAACTTCCACAGGTGTCAGAATAAAGCCTACAGAGTGTGGAAACTGTTAAGGTGCATTTATGTAAGAAGGGGTTTGTTCCTGATTACTATGTTTGGTACTGTCATGGTGAACCAGAGGATATTCCAGGAGCTGTTATAGGCCAACAAGAGTCAATTCCCATAGATGAACCATTTGTGAATTTAAACACATATGAATAAATGGTGTTGAATGCATCGGGTAATGAATTCAATCAGAATACATTTATGGAAGAACCAAATCCAGATGCATAGCAATTTTATGATATGTTGCG
Organism: Calamus simplicifolius; assembly: GCA_900491605.1. Classification (NCBI taxonomy): domain Eukaryota; kingdom Viridiplantae; phylum Streptophyta; class Magnoliopsida; order Arecales; family Arecaceae; genus Calamus; species Calamus simplicifolius. The sequence continues at coordinate 616,987 of UESW01004246.1, forward strand.
TGCTGCAATCAAGAATTGTATCCTGGTTGTGAGGGTCATTCCCAGTTGTCTACAGCTGCTCGAATGTTGAATATTAAGGCAGAACATCGATTATCAGAAAAGACGTTCAATTCTGTAGCTGGGTTAATCAAGAAATTTTGCCAAATGACAATGTTGCGGCAGACAGTTTTTACGCAACAAAGAAGTTGTTGCGTGGGCTTGGGCTCCCAGTAAATAAGATCGATTGTTGCTTGAACAATTGTATGATATTTTGGGGTGAAGACTCAGAGCTGAGATGGTGTAAGATTTGTGGGCAATCGAGGTACAAAAACACCGAAGGAGGAGCCAGTACAAGTAGGAGGAAAAGTGTACCTTACAAGAGGATGCATTACTTTCCTCTTACCCCACGCCTGCAGAGATTATACAGATCTGAGGCAACAGCTGCTGATATGAGATGGCATGCCGAACATGAATCTAAAGAGGATGAAATGCGGCATCCATCAGATTCAAAGGCTTGGAAGCATTTCAATGAAAATCATCATAATTTCGCTGAAGATATAAGGAATGTGAGATTAGGTCTTTGTACCGATGGCTTCCAACCATTTAGTCAAGCGGGGCAACAGTATTCATATTGGCCTGTGATACTGACTGTATATAACCTTCCTCCGTGGAAGTGCATGAAAGATATGCAATGTTTTTAACCGTTTTGGTTCCAGGACCATCAAATCCAAAGGAAAAGATTGATGTCTTTCTGCAACCGTTGGTGGCTGAATTGAAAATGTTGTGGGAAACAGGAGTCGTAGCCTACGACATTTCTATGAAACAGAATTTCATAATGAGAGCTGCTTTGATGTGGACAATAAGTGATTTCCCAGCATATGCAATGTTGTCTGGTTGGAGTACTGCTGGACGTCTGGCATGCCCTCATTGCATGTATGATTCGGATGCATTTATATTGCAGAAGAGTGGTAAGGCAGTCATGGTTTGATAACCATAGGAAGTTCTTGCCCCCAAATCATCCTTACAGGCGTAACTTGATCACCTTCCGGAAGAACAAAGCAGTCACAAAATTCACCGAACCGGTTAGGTCCGGCACGGATATTTGATTCTATAGAGCATTTGGGGTTGATGTATGCATGGGAACTGGATGCATATAGAATAAATGGCCGTATATGTAAAGAACATAACTGGAAGAAGCAAAGTATTTTTGGGATTTGCCTTATTGGAGCACAAATCTCATCCGGCACAACTTGGATGTTATGCATATCGAGAAAAATTTCTTTGATAACATATTTAACACGGTGCTAAACATCCCGGGAAAAATAAAAGATACTGCAAAGTCAAGAGAAGAACTTAATCAGTACTACAGAAGAGGTGATTTGAGAAGGAGTGCCGATGGGACCTATCCTAAAGCCTGTTACACTCTTGACAGAAATTCACGAGAAGTTTTATGTAACTGGCTTAGAGGGTTAAAATTTCCAGATGGTTATGCCTCAAATATCGGTAGGTGTGTGGACATGCATAAGCTCAAGTTGTTCGGCATGAAGAGTCACGACTGCCATGTTTTCATGCAACGGTTATTACCTATAGCTTTTCATGAGTTGCTTCCGCAACATGTCTGGAAGGCAATTACGGAGCTCAGCTTATTCTTCAAGGAGTTATCTGCCGCAGTCATTACTTCTGCATTCATGGCAAGGCTTGAGGAGGAAATTCCAATTATTTATGCAAGCTTGAGCGAATATTTTCTTCCAGTTTTTTTGACTCAATGGAGCATTTACCGGTTCACTTGCCATACGAAGCGAGCATAGCTGGTCCCGTGCAGTATCGCTGGATATATCCTTTCGAGAGGTAAATATATACATCATTAAGATATGTTGACATTTCAAATATTATTTCATTGCTTGAAAAATTGGTTAATTTTTTGTTGCAACTTTACATATAGGTATCTTAAGAAGTTAAAAAATAATGTGCGTAATAAGGCAAGGGTTGAAGGTTCTATATGCAATGCACACTTGGTCGAAGAAGTTTCAGCTTTTGCCTCACATTACTTTGAGGGTCATGTCCACACGAGGAGCCGAAATCATGGTCGTAACGATGACATATATGTGGACGAAGGAGAAGCTAATGACGGTAGAATATCAATTTTTAAAGCTATCGGCCGTTCATTTGGTGGGCAGAAGTCAAGAAATCTTAGCGATATGGAGTATAATGCAGCACATTATTACATCCTAATGAACTGTAGAGAAGTCGATCCATATATTGAGTAAGTGTATACTTCAATGCTAAATTGAAAATTTTAATTTAAATTACAATATATCATAATATTTAATTTCTAACATTAGTTTTCATCCTTTTCATCCCATAAGGATGTTTTGTGATAGACAACGACAGATGAATCCCGACATCAGTCAAGTTGCAATTGGGCAGAAATTAGAAATGGAGTTTGCTTACTGGTTTTATGAATTTGTGAGTAGTATCACTCAATCAATTTCGATAATGGCTATTATTTTTTGAATTGGATGTCAATAGCTTATTAATTTATAGGTCAACGGTCCATGGTCCACAACCGACAATATTTTCATTAAATGTCTATCGCAATGGCCATTGAAGACCGTAACAACCTCTACTGGCTATTTTGTAAATGGGTACAAATTTCAGATTGAACGATTAGCAGCTTCAAGAGGCATGTAGAACTGAGGCGTGTGTGTGAAAGGAGAAAGTGTTGGAGCAAATATGCAGGATTATTATGGAAAGTTAGTAGAGGTGGTTGAAGTTGAATATCCCGGTTGGCCTATGAACGAACCGTATTGTTTCGTTGTGATTGGTTCGATCCGATAGTTCCTATGGGCAAAAGGGTTCATAACGACTACAATTTGGTTGAAGTGAACCATCGACGAAGATTGCAGAAATATGACCCATTCATCCTTGCATCTCAAGCTCAGCAAGTCTTTTACTGCGGATATCCAAGTTTGCGCAACGATAAGCGAGATTGGTGGGCCGTTTCTAAAATCGTCCCACGTTCAACAATCGTATTAGAGGAGAGTTCATCAAGTCAATCAGCCAAGTGCCCTGCATTTCAAGAGGATGAGATGGAAATGCATGCAATTGAGGACGATACAAGGGCTCCTGAAACATCACTTAGAGATCCAAATGGTGATGTCCAAGAAATTGCGGATGCAAATGTTCGGTTTCCTTCCGATGATAATGAAACTGATTCGCAATCCGATACGACATCGGATGTTGAACCAACATTTCACGAAACAAATGACATCGATTAAACATAGAGGTTTTTTAAAATTTAACTTTTTTTTATAAGTGTTAAATTTTTACATAGTCAATCATTAATCGTAATTTAATTGTATGAATCTTTAGTATTTTCAGTATGACGGGCAGAGGTAGATCTACCGACGACAGATGGAGTGAGCAGGGATGTAGCCCTGCTACATCAGATCACATGAGCATCAGAGATGGAGAGTTTGGATCTCCAACAGTCGCACAGCCTTCGATCTCTCCAGCAGTATTACCATCCAGCCGATCGGCACATACCTCCGAGAGTTCTTCCACCATCGGCCGCACTGTACTTCGACTTGATGCTCAGGGGATGTAAGTATATACTAATTAAAAATATATGTTTATGTTTTTAAGTCAATTACTTATAAACATGCATTTTTTTAACAGATTCATTGAGCAGCATCATGTATCCAGCCACATCAGCGCCGTATTTCAGAGGCGTGCAGATCCCAGTGGCTACGATTGGCGCCACGTATCTCCAGCCACGAGGGAGTTTTATTTTTCTGAGTTTCAGGTAAACTTATTAAATACAATTTATCAATGATATAAAATTTCTTCAACTTAATAAATTCAGAAACTAACTATTTATTTTAATGTAGAAAAAGTTTACGTGGGATCCTGCCAGCCATGATGCCATTAGGGCAGCATGGGAGGCTCTGACGGGACGCTGATACTCCGACATGCTTCATCGTTGGAGGTCATCGGGTCAGCATCCTGCGCACATACCAGAGGGTATTTGGCACGAGTGGCAGTAGGCCTGGCAGTCCGATGGCTGGCGCAGGAGGTCCGCATCAGCCAGCACGAACCGCCGATCTGAGAAGGGCGGTCCTAGCACGGGTCTCTCCTGCCATACTTCGGGCTCCATTTCGATTCAGGAGCACAGACGACGTATGGTAAGAAAACATAAATATTTTAATTACTATTTTAGTTATTTACAAATATTTGTATTAATATCTTTTTTTTTTGTTATAGTTTGAGCAGGAGGGCGGAGATCCTGGTGAGTTTCGTCTATTCAGGGCGACACACACCAGGAGGGACGGTTCCTGGGTCGACACACGATCACGGGAGGTTGCGGTAAGAAATTAGATTTATGTAGTATCTGTTTAATTTCTAAAATTTTATTTCGAAAATTTATTAACTCATTTATTGTTGATTTCATAATTTCAAGACACGAGTCGAGGAGCTTCGCTCCCAGGCATCGCAGGTCGACTCTACTAATGGGGAGACGCCCATCGAACTCTCAGCAGAGGAGAGTCGGCATGTGTTTTTGGAGGCTATTGGTGCCCAGCCATGAGACCGCAGGGTCTATGGTCTGGGCACTAGAGCTTCTACATATTTTCCCCATCAGGCCTCCAGCTCGCGAGTTTCTGGTGATATTCCTCCCGAGCGTTTACACGACCTTCGCAAATCTATTGCAGAGGAGGTTCGCCAGGAGTCGAGCAGGATTTCGAGGATCGTATGCGAGGCCGGGATCAGGAGATTGCAGACATGCGAGATGAGATGCATTATTTACGGGATATGGTTAGCCGGTTATCGCAGAGTCTTCAGCCTCCACAGCCTCCACGTGATCGCCCAGATTCTTGATGTATTTTTCTTTTCTTTTTTTATGTTAAAAAACTTCAAAATTTTAATATATATATTATTTTTGAAAATTGATTATTGTTTGGATTGAGTGAAAAATGTTTCAATCAATATTTAGATTTAACAAAATTGTATTAATCGTTTTAATTTTTAATCTTTTATATTTTTTTAAAAAATTAATTTGCAACGCATTAGCGATTGAAATTGCATCGCTAATATTTTTATTAAATATTACGACGCAATTTCCTGGCATCGCAATAATTTAAAAATAAATTTAATAGCGACGCATTAGCGACTAAAATTGCATCGCTATTATATCTAAAATATTTTTAATAAATATTACGACGCAATGACCTTGCGTCAAATATTTTAAAAAAAAATTTATTTGCGACGCATTAGCGACTCAAATTGCGTCGCTATTATACCAAAAATAATATTATTAATATTACGACACAGCTAGATGCATCGCAATATTGTGACACAATTTAGTGCGTTGCAATATTTAATAATAATTTTAAATATTAAAAATTAATTTTAAATTTAGCGACGCATTTGGATGCGTCACAATATTGCGACGCAATGTTGCGTCGCAATGTTGCATCGCAATGTTGCGTCGCAGTGCATCGCAATATTGCGACGCAATTGCGACAAATGGGTATTGCGACGGACATCTGAGCGACGCCGTCATTGCGTCGCTATTGCATCGCAATAGCATGTTTAGCGACGCAATTGCGATGCATTTGGGCGTCGCAATATTTTATTTTTCTTGTAGTGATGGTGTTATCGTGACGACAGACTATATATATATATATATATATATATAATTATTTAAAAATTAATTGTCATGCTCCAGACTCAAAATTTTGAGCTAGGGTGACAACCCGCCGCGTACCGGGCACGCAAGGCGTCACAAAATTTTTCACACATAACACCATTATATATATATCAAGCCAAATTCATCACTGAGTACAAAAGTTTTGGGTTACAAACCCTTACATACCACAATAATAAAGTTTGGGCATCAAGCCCTACACATAAGTAATACTAGGGTTACAACAAAATAATGGGTCTTGATTTATTTAATAGAAGATCCATCACCCCAACCATCCATCTTCAATCTCATGGCTCTGACAAAAATATTGTAAGATTTTTATGAGCTTACACTCAATAAGTAAGCCACGTTATACAGTCAAATCATAGCATAACAATCTATAAGTACATAAATGATTTGCATGCTTAAACATTCCACAAATACTCAAACATGCAATGTAAGTAAACCCACTGTTTATACTCTCAATGGTAGCTATAAATGTGACCCATGGCCCTGCAATATCCCAATAGTGTACCAACAAGCATCCTCCTACTGAAAGGGTCCAGATACCAGGGTCACGCCATATCATAATCCACCAGAACACATACTCTATATGTGTGATGCCACCTCGAACCAAGCAGAACACATCCTCTAGATGTGTGATGCCACCTCATAGTAACTCAGAACACATCCTCTAGATGCGTGATGCCATCTCGAACCAAGCATAACACATCCTCTAGACGTGTGAATGGCATAAATAAACAGAACACATCCTCTAGACGTGTATGTGGCATAAATCATCAGAACACATCCTCTAGATGTGTGTGTGGCATAAATCATCAGAACACATCCTCTAGATGTGTGTGTGGTATGATATGATAAAGGAGAACCGTGGCGACACATAACAGTACCTCACATCATGCACAAACATATCAATAACATCTTTATATTGCATAAACTGTGGATTATACTTATTTAACAATTGCATGTAATATATCACCTCAATGTAATAATAACTGCATCTCTCATGCATAGCATCCACATATGAAATCATTCTCAATCATAGCACATAAACAACAATGTACTCATCTACTTACAATTTAGCCAATATCCATAACAATTCTTTATGTCACGATATAATTTAAATTTAAATATTCATATAATGAATAAAATAATTTATTAAATACTGATAACTGGCTTACTTACCTCAGTACGCAATCCAACAGGTATATATCAGCTAGTCAAATGTCTGAGCACCTACAGGATCATTTTACATAATTAATTTATTTGAAAAGAATATTAAAATGACCCTTAGAATTCTACCCAGACTAGTTCACGGGCCCAACTTTGGGCTCGAAAATCTCCCACTATACACACCCAATTGGGGAAGTAAAAATACCCCAAGAAACTAGAATTAACCCAGATTCTAGCCATATAATTATTTTGCTAATACCGACCCGTTACGGGCCCCAAAAATCAGCCCCAAATCTATTCGCTGCACGGCCTAATAGGCCCTGAACCGGCTGGCCTAGCCGGCCCAGTTCATCTCAACCCAGCGATCCCCTGTTTCACCGAACAGGGGACGAGTATCACGCCGGCGGCCAGGGCCGCCGCCGACCAAATTAAGGGCGGCCCGGCCGCGGTGGCCAGGCCAGAGCCGGCTGCGAATAGGGCGGGTATCACGCCGGCGGCCAGAGCCGCCGTCGGCCAAATTGAGGGCGGCCCGGCCGCCGGTGGCCGGGCCAGAACCGGCTGCCGCACCGGCCGGCCACCAATTCCTCCCCCTCTCTCTTAATTTCACTCTATTTCACTCTCAAATCCGCGTGGCACGATACTATGCCGGCGGCATGGCCGGCCGGACCTCCACCGGACGCACGCCCAGCGCCGATGGAGACGACAGGCCGAAACTCAGGCCCGGCGAGGTGGCGAGCACGCCGCCGGGCCCGAACCACCGTGCGAGAGAGGAGCCGATTGGCCCTCTCTCTCTTCTCTCTCTCCACCAACACCCCCGGACACCTCCCCCGGTGCCGGCGGGGTCGCCGGCCAAAGCTCAGGCCTGGCGAGGCGGCGAGCATGCCGCCGGGCTTGAACCAACGATCGACCGGTCCCTCCTCTCTCATTCTCATTCTCATCTCTCTGTCTCTCGTGATCCCTCTATCTCTCACGCTCTCTCTCTCTCTCTCTCTTTGTTTGATTGCTCCTTAACTCTCTCTCTCTCTCTCTGGAATTAGAAGGATGTGCAAGGGATTACCTGGAGGAGGTGTGCGCCATGGTGAATGAGGGAGTCATCCTCAACTCCTTTTATTCTCCCATGCGACGCCTCGGATCAATGGAAAATGGGAACCCATCCGACACGCGAAGACCCGAGCAACCAGACGTCGCATCGGGACCTAAACTTCAGAAGGAAGTCAAGATGCCAGGTGTCCCCAAAATAAATACTAGGAGTTACATTCCCCATAATAAATTATCGGGGGTTACATTCTCCCCACTTATAAAAATTTTGTCCTCGAAATTGACACACATCAAATATACTATAGAATTCAAATATGATCTATCAACAATCTTGAATAGAGAATTTACCTACAAATAATTGAGGAAACTTCTTTTTCATTTCTTCCTCAAGCTACCGAATAGTCTTCATCTCAGAATGATTACTCTACTGAACCTTGATATAAGGAATGCTACACCATCTCAGAACTTAGATCCTTGCGGTCCACGATGCACACAAGATGATCTTCATAAGTCAATTCTTTCTTAAGCAAAATTGGTTCGTAACGGGAGCTTAGAGTATTCCTCCTCAATCATAAAGATATGAAACACATTAAACACCCCAAAGAGTAATGAAAACAGTGCTAAGCTATAAGCCACCTCCTTTATTTTGATCAAAATCTCAAATGGCCCAATGTATTGTGGCTCAAAACACCTTTAACACAAATCTCATCATATCATTGATTAGTAAAACTTCCAAATGATCTTCAACCTGAAATTTCAAATCTTTCTTTTTGACATCAACATAACTTTCTATTGACTCGGAGCTACATGAAGCTGCTTTAATTAACGATACTTTTCATAGTTGCTACACCAGCTCAGTCCAAAATTGTCTCTCTCTCACCTCATCTCAATATGAGGGGAATCTACACCTTATATCATAGACAATTGAAATGAATCCATTTGAATGTTGGCTTGGTAATTATTAAAATAAGAATTTCACTAAGGGTAAGAAGCTATACCAAGCACTTTCTAAATCCATCACACAGGCTCGTAGTATATCATCTAAAATCTAATTGGTTCATGCAATTTGTCCATCTATTTGAGGGTGGAAGATTGGACTGAAATTCAGCTTAATTCACTAAGCCTTATGAAAACATCATCAAATTAGAAGAGTGAGACAAATGGGTTCATACTCAATTTACGCAGTTTACCATTAAATCAAAAACAAATATTAACATTTAACCCACTAAAATTTCATCCTCGAAATTAAATGTCCACAAATTTTGTACCATTAAAGATACTCAATAGTAAACTTTTATTTCATTCCCAAGTACCCAAATGACATGTCCAACTTTCAAAATTAATTTAATCTTTCTACCAAATAAAATTAATTTTCTTAAGAAGTATTTCTTTCCTGTCATCCTTTTTTTTTTTACTTCTCACAACACAATCATTATAAATATCATAGAATCCATCATATGTATTATGTCATCCATTCTTAAGGTTAGTAACACATCAGGTACTCTTAATTCCTTGATAAGACAGTTCGAAATTCTTGTGAATTAGATATAAGATAGTTTTCTTCCAATGCTCTCTCAACTCTTGAATAGTTGAATGTGCCATTAAGCGTTACGACACTTATTTCAATCATCATAACATACTAAGTTTCATTCTTGAATACTTCAAGCTAACATCAATGAACATTATGCCAATCATTTAGGATATCTTTAACAATTATCATAATCAACTAATTTAATTTATTTGAATAATATTGCCATCATTACTCACCGGTATAATTAATTTATCAATAATACCACTACAACAATCAATTTCTCTTGAATATGTCAGTATATTCTCAATAAATATTGTAATATAAATGATCCAAATCCTTAATCAATTATTTTATTACCAATGACTATCAAAATCACCTATAGATTATGCAATGCCATATCATGGCCAACTAATTTAAACCCTTTGAATATCTCAAAGTGACCTCACTGATCTAGCTCAGATGGATACATGACTTATAAGGTCTATAAAGATTGAAAATACACTTACCATCTAACAGACATAATTGAGAAATTATAGTAATCTCTCTATGATTTGAAAGTGATATTAGATGTATCCTTAACCATAATCATAATTGATAATAATCAAAAATAAAATCATCTCCTTTCTTTTTCCTTAAAAATAATTATGCTACTTATGGCTGATTGATAATTTATCCATCCTGGAGAAAGATATTACTTAGGAACTATGAAGAAAGGCACAATAAATTAAGGAATAGATATCCTGATTTAGAAATCTATTAAAAGATAAAAATCCCCATGAAATTCTTTATCAGCCGAATTTATCTTATTCTTATTACTGCTAAAATCTTTCACTTTCTACCACCAAAATATTTGATCATTTATAGCCAAAATCGGATCTAAAGATTAATAGAGTCTACTCCTCTTAAAAACTTAAATAGTAATTGTCTCAGAATTTATAATTTTATATTCTTCCTAAATGGTCCATCATAATATAATATGCAGTCAACTATTTCATGAACATCAGCATCAACCATCTCCATATCTAGCAAATTAACAATCAATTTTGAACATGCACTATTCATAATGAAAGTTCTCTTAGTAAAATTCATTATATATATACTTATCCATCCATACTCAAATTCAAATTTTTTTTTAAGTACTCAATTGTAATTGATCAAAAACATGTAGATAACTATTTAATTACCAAAATATCATCATTTTTAATCATCTCTATAACCAGCAGATTAGCTCATAATCTTATCTTATAATATCAACAATGCAAGTTCTACAAATAAAAATTTATTTTATACATCCACATTCAAATTCAGATTTAATACCTCAAAATCCACATATCGCACTCAATTGCAATATGGAATAATGCTGTTTAGTTATATTAGTCATCAATTGAAATTTTCAACTACTAATTATATTCCATATATTCATTTATCTGGTATTGCAACTCCAAGAAAAGTTTCATCTACCCATATTATTTCAAGGCTAAAATTGCTACGAGTCATCTCCAACAAGTTTGACGGAGCTACAACCTCTAGAAGCCCCTTGGCCTTCCCGCTAGTCAAGATCACCAGCCAGGGAGCCTACACTATATCATTGGCTTCTGGTGCGATGGTTCATTCTTAATTCCTATCAAATTGATATTTCAATTAATATCTTGATAACTTTAAATTTCAGGCTTTCATAACATAATTCCTGAAATTCCTTTAAAGTTATAATTGTCTCAATGTCATCCTAGTATTTTGCCTAGAGTGTCATCATGTATGTATTCCTAAGGTCAAAACCTAGGCTCTGATACCATTAAAGCTGTCACGCCCCAGACCCAAAATTTTGAGCTAGGGTGACAACCCGCCGCATGCCGGGCACGCAAGGCGTCACAAAATTTTTCACACATAACACCATTATATATATAATCAAGCCAAATTCATCACTGAGTACAAAAGTTTTGGGTTACAAACCCTTACACACCACAATAATAAAGTTTGGGCATCAAGCCCTACACATAAGTAATACTGGGGTTACAACAAAATAATGGGTCTTGATTTATTTAATAGAAGATCCATCACCCAACCATCCATCTTCAATCTCGTGGCTCTAACAAAAACATTGTAAGATTTTTATGAGCTTACACTCAATAAGTAAGCCATGTTATACAGTCAAATCATAGCATAACAATCTATAAGTACATAAATGATTTGCATGCTTAAACATTCCACAAATACTCAAACATGCAATGTAAGTAAACCCACTGTTTATACTCTCAATGGTAGCTGTAAATGTGACCCACGGCCCTACAATATCCCAATAGTGTACCAACAAGCATCCCCCTACTGAAAGGGTCCAGATACCAGGGTCACGCCATATCATAATCCATCAGAACACATACTCTATATGTGTGATGCCACCTCGAACCAAGCAGAACACATCCTCTAGATGTGTGATGCCACCTCATAGTAACTCAGAACACATCCTCTAGATGCGTGATGCCATCTCGAACCAAGCAGAACACATCCTCTAGAGTGTGAATGGCATAAATAAACAGAACACATCCTCTAGACGTGTATGTGGCATAAATCATTAGAATACATCCTCTAGATGTGTGTGTGGCATAAATCATCAGAACACATCCTCTAGATGTGTGTGTGGTATGACATGATAAAGGAGAACCACGGCGACACATAACAGTACCTCACATCATGCACAAACATATCAATAACATCTTTATATTGCATAAACAGTGGATTATACTTATTTAACAATTGCATGTAATATATCACCTCAATAATAATAACTGCATCTCTCATGCATAGCATCCACATATGAAATCATTCTCAATCATAGCACATAAACAACAATGTACTCATCTACTTACAATTTAGCCAATATCCATAACAATTCTTCATGTCACAATATAATTTACAATTTAAATATTCATATAATGAATAAAATAATTTATTAAATACTGATAACTGGCTTACTTACCTCAGTACGCAATCCAACAGGTATATATATCAGCTAGTCAGATGTCTGAGCACCTACAGGATCATTTTACACAATTAATTTATTAGAAAAGAATATTAAAATGACTCTTAGAATTCTATCCAGACTAGTTCATGGGCCCAACTTTGGGCTCGAAAATCTCCACTATACACACCCAATTGGGGAAGTAAAAATACCACAAGAAACTAGAATTAACTCAGATTCTAGCCATATAATTATTTTGCTAATCCCGGCCCGTTACGGGACCCAAAAACCAGCCCCAAATCTGTTCGCTGCATGGCCCAATAGGCCCTGAACCGACCGGCCCAGCCGGCCCAGTTCATCTCAACCCACCCGATCCCCTGTTTCACCGAACAGGGGGGGTATCACGCCGGCGGCCAGGGCCGCCGCCGACCAAATTGAGGGCGGCCCGGCCATCGGTGGCCGGGCCAGAGCCGGCCGCCGCAGCGGCCGTCCACCAATTCCTCCCCCTCTCTCTTAATTTCACTCTATTTCACTCTCACATCTGCACGGCACGATACTGTGCCGGCGGCACGGCCGGCCACCTTGGCCGGCCGGACCTCCACCGGACGCACGCCCGGCGCCGGTGGAGGCGACAGGCCGAAGCTCAGGCCCGGCGAGGCGGCGAGCACGCCGCCGGGCCCGAACCAACCTCGCCACTGCGCGAGAGAGGGGCCGATTGGCCCTCTCTCTCTTCTCTCTCTCCACCACCACCCCGCCGGACACCTCCCCGGGTGCCGGCGGGGTCGCCGGCCAAAGCTCAGGCCCGGCGAGCGGCGAGCACGCCGCCGGGCCTGAACCAACGATCGACTGGTCCCTCCTCTCTCGTTCTCATTATCATCTCTCTCTCTCTCTCTCTCTCGTGATCCCTCTGTCTCTCACTCTCTCTCACTCTGGCTCTCTCTCTTGTTTGATTGCTCCTTAACTCTCTCTCTCTCTCTGGAATTAGAAGGATGTGCAAGGGATTACCTGGAGGAGGTGAGCGCCAAGGTGAATGAGGGAGTCATCCTCTAACTCCTTTTATTCCCCCATGCGACGCCTCGGATCAATGGAAAATGGGAACCCATCCGACACGCGAAGACCTAAACTTCAGAAGGAAGTCAAGATGCTAGGTGTCCCCAAAATAAATACGGAGTTACATTCCCCATAATAAATTATCGGAGGTTACATTAATTAAAAATTAAAAATTAGTACTTAGGCTTAAGTCACCATGAGCAGTAGGCTTGAGGCCTCTGCCGACCCCCAGGCGTTAGGCATGGTTCATGATAGAAGTAATAGCAAGTCGACGGGCACGACGGCTCATTAGGCCAATCTTTTCAGTAGTATTTGAACGTAAAAAAGTTATTTCAAAAATAAAAATATAATTTTTTTAAAAATAATTTATTTATTTTTGTTAGTTTAGATTTTTATTTGGTTTAAAATTTAGTATTTTATGTTATTTTAATATAATTAATGTAATATTATTTTAAATGATGTTTGAATGATGTGGGAATAAGCATGTATTCCACTAAGAATAGATAAAAATTATTTAAAAATTTTAAAAATATTTCTTAACCAAATGAAAAGAAAAAAAAAATGATTATTTAATTAATTTTTTAATGTAATTACTTAAATAAATTATTATTTCTTAATAAATATAATATTATTTAGGATTATGCGGACTTGATTACATCGAATATAAAAAAAAGTTGAGCTAGAGCAAAGCCTCGATTTCTTTTCTTGAAAATAAAAAATTTTAACAGTCAAAACGATAGATCAGATAAGGATCAACCGGAGCACATGTATGCATAAGGATACGAAAGGAAGGTATGGTGGACGGAGGAAGATGGATGCGTTCGTTGTTCGCACCTGGCTTCCTTCAGCGAAATCACCTCGCGTCTGCGGCTCTCTTGACCCGCCAAATTTACGGCCGAGGTTATGGGGATCAACTGCTATTAACGTTGCCACGGCCTCCAACTCGGCGGCAGTGGTGAGTATGAGGACCGTCGAAGGAGGCCGCGGGGATCTGATGGCCAAGCTCTAGGAGCTGATGACCAGCAATGTCTCAAGTTTCATAATCATTTCCTTATTTTCTTTTCTTTCTTTTTCCTTTCCTTGGCTGTTGATTGGAATCAGTAGAAGAATCGACACCGAATTTAGATATAGCTTTCTCTAATCCCAATTTAGATCGAAACTTGGCCCATGTCTTCCCCTTTGTGCTGACCCTAGTCAAGGGTAATCTATCCAATAATTTAAATGGAGCTTATCACATAACCATGTTTGATATTTATTAAGGATAATCTATCCAATAATTTAAATGGAGCTTATCACATAACCATGTTTGATATATATTTTGAATGACAATCTATTCTGTAATAATAATCCAAATTAATTCGAAAAGGGTGATTATCCACATTATATGTGATAATCTGATAAACTACTTTTTGATAAAATTATTTTTTTTATCGCTCTCTATTCACATCCTCCTTTACCAACATCGTTGGAACCTTCAGGTCTCGAGAAACATTCTCTTTCGCATAGTCGAGCCAGCTGCGGATCTCCCACAACATAACGCAGAATTTCTTTCGATCCAGCATCTTCATTAGTCGCTTTAAATATCATTTATAAATATAATTTTTTTAACATTATCATTTATAAATATAAATTTTAAATTAAATATAATAACATATAAACTTTTAATAAATTTAATTTAGAAGTATTTTAAGAATTTGATGTTATATAATGCCAAACACAGTAATCTATTACTGTTGCATTACTTGTGTATGCGTAATCAATATTATTGGTAATCTATCAAGTGATAATTTATCTTGTAAATAATTCATATTACCATTTAGGATTGCTGGTGTTAGGAACAGTGCCCTTGAAATCAGATATATTTATACTTTTTAATTTTTTAAATTAATAAAAGAAGCAATTTTATTCAATCTTGCCTCGTTTATATGAAAGATGAATGTTTATATGAAAATCCAAAATATATTATGAGGCTGTAAGTTTAGTATAATGTATATAAGAGGATTAAAATTACAGCTAATATATTTAAACATGTCCGTGATTGATAGAAGTAAGGATCTTCTATCGCTAATCTCTAATACGGTCCATGAACATTTTGAATGTGATAATCTTATCCGGATTATTGTGTAGAGACACTTAATGGAGGTATTATATATAATAAGATTATATAGGACAAGGACCGACATAATTTGAATCTTTATTTAAGATCGTTATAAAGAATTCAATTTATGTCATAAGATGATTATATGTAAATCAACCTTAATCCTGATTTAATCATAGACTCCTTGATTATTCTATTGGATCTTTTGATTTGTTTGTTAAAGCTCATTTGATATTGGGCCCAATACTTACATCATGGAGCTGGGAATATGATTTAAAGATATGGAATCTATGGCTTTTGAAAAGAAGCTTAAAATTAGTTCCCTTAAGTATTGATTATGGGGCTAAATAGTTATGCACGCAATTTATGATTCGATCATAAATTAACTGTTTAACTAGTTAATCAATGGTACTTAAGGAAGAGAAAATTGGAGGGGTATAACGGTTATTTCACCTAGATCTAATTATGAATTAATTATGAAGGGTTGAATTACATGTAATGATTATATCACAACTCAAGTCTTCGAGTAAAATTAATATGTAATTTTCAAGAGTGCAGTCTCATGTTTTTAGTGGAATAACTTTGAGATTAATAAACTGAATAAATAGTTAAAGAGTTTTAATTGAGTTTATTCAAGTTTATTGGAGCTTGAAATTATGGGTCCATGGTTAATCGCATCGAATACTCTTAGATTGAATAATTAATATGATTAATTATTTATTTTTCTTACTTTATAATAAAGAGTTTATTATGAACACTACAAGGGAAAAAAAATATTGCGACACCTAAATGCGTCACAATTGCATTGCTAAATGTGCTATTGCGACGCAATAGTGACGTAATGACGGCATCGCTCAGATGTCCATCGTAATCTCCATTTGTCGCAATTGCGTCGCAATATTGCAACTCTCTGCGACGCAACAATGCGTCGCAATATTGCGACGCATCCAAATGCGTCGCTAAATTTAAAACTAATTTTTAATATTTAAAATTATTATTAAATATTGCGACGCATTTAATTGCGTCACAATATTGCGACTCATTTAGTTGCATCGCAATATTTAATAATAATTTTTGATATAATAGAGACGCATTTGAGTCGCTAATGCATCGCCAAGAAATTTTTTTTTAAATATTGCGATGCAAGGTCATTGTGTCGCAATATTTAATAATAATATTTTAGATATAATAGCGACGCAATTTGAGTTGCTAATGCATTACTATTAATTTTTTTTAAAATTATTGCGATGCCAGGTCATTGCGTCATAATATTTAATAATAAAATTTTAAAAATATTAGCGATGCAATTTCAGTCGCTAATGCATCGCTAATTAAATTTTTAAAAAATATAAAATATTAAAAATTAAAATAGTTAATATAATTTCATTACATTTAAATATTGATAGAAATATTGTTCACTCATATTGATCCAAACAATAATCATTTAATTTCTAAAAATAATTAATATTAAAATTTTGAAGTTTTCATGTACAACATATAAAAAGAAAAAAAATATATCAAGAATCTGAGCGATCACGTGGAGGCTGGAGACCCTGCGATAAGCGGCTAACCATATCCTGCAAATGACGCATCTGATCTCGCACGTCTGTAAGCTCCTAATTCCAGCCTCGCATACGCTGCTCGAACTCGTGCTCGACCTCCTGCCGAACCTCTTGCCGAACCTCCTGATGAACATCCTGCCGAACCTCCTCCGCAATAGATCTCCGAATGTCATTTAAACGCTCGGCAGGAATATCACCAGAAAATCGCGAGCTGGAGGCCTGATGGGGAAAATATGCAGAAGCTCTAGTGCTCAGACCATAGACCCTTCGGTCTCACGACTGGGCACCAACAGCCTCTAAAACACACGCCGACTCTCCTCTGCTGAGAGTTCGACGGGCATCTCCCCATCAGTGGAGTCGACCTGCGATGCCTGGGAGCGAAGCTCCTCGACTCGTGTCTTTGAATTATAAAATCAACAATAAATGAGTTAATAAATTTCTCGAAATAAAATTTTAGAAATTAAACAGATGCTACATAAAGCTAATTTCTTACTGCAACCTCCCGTGATCGCGTGTTGACCCAGGAACCGTCCCTCCTGGTGTGTGTCGCCCTGAATAGACGAAACTCACCAGGATCTCCGTCCTCCTGCTCAGACTATAACAATAAAAAAATTGATATTAATACAAATATTTGTAAATAACTAAATTAGTAATTAAATTATTTATGTTTTCTTACCATATGGCGTTTGTGCTCCTGAATCGAAATGGAGCCCGAAGTATGGCGGGAGAGACCCGTGCCAGGATCGCCCTTCTCGGATCGATAGTTCGTGCTGGTTGATGCGAGCCTCCTGCGCCAGCCATCAGATTGCCAGGCCTGCTGCCACTCGTGCCAAATACCCTATGGCACATGCGCAGGATGCTGACCCAATGACCTCCAATGATGAAGCATGTCGGAGTATCGGCGTCCCGTAAGAGCCTCCCATGCTGCCTTAATGGCATCATGGCTGGCAGGGTCCCACGTAAACTTTTTCTGCATTAAAATAAATAGTTAGTTTTAGAATTTATTAAGATTAAGAAATTTTACATCAGTGATAAATTGTATTTAATAAGTTTACCTGAAACTCAGAAAAAGAAAACTCCCTCGTGGCTGGAGATACGTGGCGCCAATCGTATCCACTGGGATCTGCACGCCTCTGAAATACAGCGCTGATGTGGCTGGATACATGATGCGGCTCAATAAATTTGTTAAAAAAATGCATATTTATAAGTAATTAACTTAAAAATATAAACATATATTTTGAATTAGTATATACTTACAGCCCATGAGCATCAAGTCGAAGTACGGTGCGACCGATGGTGGAAGAACTCTCGAAGGTATGTGCCGATCAGCTAGATGGTAATACCAATGCAGGATCACCGCCGACTGCTGGAGAGATCGAAGGCCGTGCGATGTGTGGAGATCCGAACTCTCCATCTGCAAAGCTCATGTGATCTGATGCAGCAGGGCTACGTCCCTGCTCACTCCGTATGTCGTCGGTAGAGCTACCTCTGCCCGTCATACAGAAAATACTAAAGATTCATGTAATTAAATTATGATTAATGATTGACTATGTAAAAATTTACCACTTATAAAATAAAGTTGAATTTAAAAAAACCTCTATGTTTAATCGGTGTCATTTGTTTCGTGAAATGTTGGTTCAATATCGATGCCGTATCGGACTGCGATTCAGTTATCATCAGAAGGAAACTGAACATTTGCATCCGCAATTTCTTGGACATCACCATTTGGATCTCTAAGTGATGTTTCAGGAGCCCTTGTGTCATCCTCAATTGTATGCATTTCCATCTCATCCTCTTGAAATGCAGGGCACTCGGCTGATTGACTTGATGAACTCTCCTCTAATAAGATTGTTGAACGTGGGACGATTTTAGAAACAACCCACCAATCTCGCTTGTCATTGCGTAAACTTGGATATCCGCAGTAAAACACTTGCTGAGCTTGGGATGCAAGGATGAATGAGTCATATTTCTGCAATCTTCGTCGATGGTTCACTTCAACCAAATTGTAGTCATTATGAACCCTTTTGCCCACAGGAACTGTCGGATCGAACCAATTGCAACGAAACAATACGGTTCATTTTATAGGCCAACCAGGATATTCAACTTCAACCACCTCTACTAACTTTCCGTAATAATCCTACATATTTGCTCCAACACTTTCTCCTTTAACAAATACGCCCTAGTTCTGCGTGCCTCTTGAAGCTGCTAATTGTTCAATCTAAAATTTGTACCCATTAACAAAATAGCCAGTAGAGGTTGTTACGGTCTTCAATGGCCACTGCGATAGACATTTAATGAAAATATTATCGATTGGGGACCATGGACTGTTTACCTATAAATTAATAAGCTATTCACAACCAATTCGAAAAATTAAAGCCATTACTGAAATTGATTGAGTGATACTACTCACAAATTCATAAAACCAGTAAGCGAACTTCGTTTCTAATTTCTGTCCAATTGCAACTTGACTGATGTCGGGATTCATCTGTCGTTGTCTATCACAATACATCCATATGGGATGATAAGGATTAAAACTGATGTTAGCAATTAAATATTATGGTATATTGTAATTTAAATTAGAAGTTCCAATTAAGCATTGAAGTATACACTTACTCAATATATGGATCGACTTCTCTACAGTTCATTAGGATATAATAATGTGCTGCATTATACTCCATATCGCTAAGATTTCTTGACTTCTGCCCCCCAAATGAATGGCCGATACCTTTAAAAATTGATATTCTACGGTCATTAGGTTCTCCTTCGTCCACATATACGTCATTGTTACGACCAAGATTTCGGCTCCTCGTGTGGACGTGACCTTCAAAGTAATGCGAGGCAAAAGCTGAAACTTCTTCGGCCAAGTGTGCATTGCATATAGAACCTTCAACCCTTGCCTTATTACGCACATTATTTTTTAACTTCTTAAGGTACCTATATGTAAAGTTGAGACAAAAAATTAACCAATTTTCTCGCAATGAAATAATATTTGAAATGTCAATATGTCTTAATGATGTATATATTTACCTCTCGAAAGGATACATCCAGCGATACTGCACGGGACCAGCTATGCTCGCTTCGTATGGCAAGTGAACCGGTAAATGCTCCATTGAGTCAAAAAAACTGGGAGAAAATATTCGCTCCAGCTTGCATAAAATAATTGGAATTTCCTCCTCAAGCCTTGCCATGGATGCAGAAGTAATGACTGTGGCAGACAACTCCTTGAAGAACAAGCTGAGCTCTGTCAATGCCTTCCAGACATGTTGCGGAAGCAACTCACGAAAAGCTATAGGCAATAACCGTTGCATGAAAACATGACAGTCGTGACTCTTCATGCCGAACAACTTGAGCTTATGCATGTCCACACACCTACCGATATTTGAGGCATAACCATCTGGAAATTTTAACCCTCTAAGCCAGTTACATAAAACTTCTCGTGAATTTCTGTCAAGAGTGTAACAGGCTTTAGGATAGGTCCCGTCGGTACTCCTCCTCAAATCACCTCTTCTGCAATACTGATTAAGTTCTTCTCTGACTTTGCAGTGTCTTTTGTTTTTCCCGGGATGTTTAGCACCGTGTTAAATATGTTATCAAAATTTTTTCTCGATATGCATAACATCCAAGTTGTGCCGGATGAGATTTGTGCTCCAATAAGGCAAATCCCAAAATATACTCCGCTTCTTCCAGTTATGTTCTTTACATATACGGCCATTTATTCTATCTGCATCTGGTTCCCAAGCATACCTCAACCCCAAATGCTCTATAGTATCAAATATATCCGTGCCGGACCTAACCGGTTCGGCGAATTTTGTGACTGCTTTGTTCTTCCGGAAGGCGATCAAGTTACGCCTGTAAGGATGATTTGGGGGCAAGAACTTCCTATGATTATCAAACCATGACTGCTTACCACTCTTCTGCAATGTAAATGCATCCGAATCATACATGCAATGAGGGCATGCCAGACGTCCAGCAGTGCTCCAACCAGACAACATTGCATATGCCGGGAAGTCACTTATTGTCCACATCAAAGCAACTCTCATGATGAAATTCTGTTTCATAGAAATGTCGTAGGCTACGACTCCTGTTTCCCACAACATTTTCAATTCGGCCACCAACGGTTGCAGGAAGACATCAATCTTTTCCTTTGGATTTGATGGTCCTGGAACCAAAACTGTCAAAAACATTGCAGTCTCTTTCATGCACTTCCATGGAGGAAGGTTATATACAGTCAGTATCACAGGCCAACATGAATACTGTTGCCCCGCTTGACCGAATGGTTGGAAGCCATCGGTACAAAGACCTAATCTGACATTCCTTATATCTTCAGCGAAATCAGGATGATTTTCATTGAAATGCTTCCAAGCTTTTGAATCTGATGGATGCCGCATTTCATCCTCTTTAGATTCATGTTCGGCATGCCATCTCATATCAGCAGCTGTAGCCTCAGATCTGTATAATCTCTGCAGGCGTGGAGTAGAGGAAAGTAATGCATCCTCTTGTAAGGAACACTTTTCCTCCTACTTGTACTAGCTCCCCCTTCGCCATTTTTGTACCTCGATTGCCCACAAATCTTACACCATCTCAGCTCCGAGTCTTCACCCCAATATATCATACAATTGTTCAAGCAACAATCGATCTTATTAACCGGGAGCCCAAGCCCACGCAACAACTTCTTCGTTGAGTAAAAACTGTCTGCTACAACATTATCATTTGGCAAAATTTCCTTGATTAACCCAGCTACAGAATTAAATGCCTTTTCTGATAATCGATGTTCTGCCTTAATATTCAGCAACCGAGCAGCCGTAGACAACTGGAATGACCCTCACAACCAGGATACAATTCTTGATTTGCAGCACGCAACATATCATAAAATTGTTGTGCATCTGGATTTGGTTCTTCCATAAATGTATTCTGATTGAATTCATTACCCGATGCATTCATCACCATTTCTTCATATGTGTTTAGATTCACAAATGGTTCATCAACGGGAATTGACACTTGTTGGCTTGTAACAACTGCTGGAATTTCCTCTGGTTCACCATGACAGTACCAAACATCGTAATCAGGAACAAACCCCTTTTTACACAGATGCACCTTAACAGTTTCGACATCTCTAGGCTTTATTCTGACACCTGTGATAGTTGCATGGGCACCTAATCCTAGGCCCATCCATCCATTCAGGTTGGCTACATGCAAATGCGATAAATTCTTCCAATCCATTCAGAAAATCTGGATTAAGCAAGCCATCTTTTATCCTTGCATACATCCACGAGCGAGCCCCGCTCATTTTTGACCGACTTATACAATTTCTGGTAAACCATTAAAGGAAACCACATTATAAAACTATATTAGCATTACTAAATATATAACTAAATTATTTCTTTTACACAACTTAGGTTAATAACAACCATTTAAATAATTTATAACTAAACCAATTTTTTTTTAGACAACTAAGGTCCCTACCCTGCAAGGCCCGGCCACGGCTACGATCCTTGGCGTGCTAGCAAGGACCGAGGCACAGGTTCATGCCAGGCTAATGCTAGGGCTTGAGTTCGGGTCGGGCCGCAAGGCGGTCCGTTTAATCATGAGACTTCACAAGCATTCAAGTGTCCTAAATTAATTCTACCTTCACTCCATGTCTAAAAGGTAAGGCCCTATCCCATTCAAGAATATTTTTTGTGATATGTTATTCTGCTATTAATTATCATCGATCGGTTACGTTGAAATTTCAGCAGCATTTCCCATATGTTCTCCTAAATGTGTGGCATATATGCCACACTAGGAGAACGTATGAGCAAATACAAACCACAATCTCACCAACGATGATTAATAGCAGACTAACATATCGCAAAAAATATTCTCAAACTGTCCACCAGGACAATTTGAGAATTTGCAAGACTAAGTCTTACAAATTCTCAAACGGGTCTAAAGGTTATAGTGCTGTGATTAATAATATGGAAATCCGAAGACAATCGAACTTATGCTTGTTATTCTTAACTTCTTGTCAATTATACATATATAGGAATAGTGTTCTATATATATAGTCACTGACTTCTTAAGATTATTATGTCGAATATAAATGTTTGTGAAGACTAAAATATAAATCATTGAAACTACTAATTTGTTGCTGAAAATTAAATAATAATACAACAAGACTTTCTATCTAGCATTACATAATTTAATGCATCATTCAATTTGAAGCAGAATGTAAATAATCAAGACATAACAATTGTAAATAACTACAAATGCACAAATATTATTGCATAAACAGCTATAAAGAAATGAAAAGCTACGACTGTAATTTTGAAATTACCTAAGTTATGGTTAATGAGCTAAATTAGTTGACCTAAATAGCTAAGCTAATTCAGCTCGACCTATCTAAAGAGTTTTGATTGATGATCTAAAGAGACAAGGTTGATGGTCTAAAATCAGCTTACTTGAGAAGTTAAAACTGATAAGCTAAATTAATTGACTTAAATAGCTACGATTTATGAGTTTAATCAATTGATTTAAAAAGAATCATGATTGATGAGCTAAATCAGTCTATCCAAAGAG
>UESW01004246.1:644752-720208 GCA_900491605.1 Calamus simplicifolius
AGTACCAAACATCGTAATCAGGAACAAACCCCTTTTTACACAATGCACCTTAACAGTTTCAACATCTCTGTAGGCTTTATTCTGACACCTGTGATAGTTGCATGGGCACCTAATCCTAGGCCCATCCATCCATTCAGGTTGGCTACATGCAAATGCGATAAATTCTTCCAATCCATTCAGAAAATCTGGATTAAGCAAGCCATCTTTTATCCTTGCATACATCCACGAGCGAGCCCCGCTCATTTTTGACCGACTTATACAATTTCTGGTAAACCATTAAAGGAAACCACATTATAAAACTATATTAGCATTACTAAATATATAACTAAATTATTTCTTTTACACAACTAAGGTTAATAACAACCATTTAAATAATTTATAACTAAACCAATTTTTTTTTAGACAACTAAGGTCCCTACCCTGCAAGGCCCGGCCACGGCTACGATCCTTGGCGTGCTAGCAAGGACCGAGGCACAGGTTCATGCCAGGCTAATGCTAGGGCTTGAGTTCGGGTCGGGCCGCAAGGCGGTCCGTTTAATCATGAGACTTCACAAGCATTCAAGTGTCCTAAATTAATTCACCTTCACTCCATGTCTAAAAGGTAAGGCCCTATCCCATTCAAGAATATTTTTTGTGATATGTTATTCTGCTATTAATTATCATCGATCGGTTACGTTGAAATTTCAGCAGCATTTCCCCATATGTTCTCCTAAATGTGTGGCATATATGCCACACTAGGAGAACGTATGAGCAAATACAAACCGCAATCTCACCAACGATGATTAATAGCAGACTAACATATCGCAAAAAATATTCTCAAACTGTCCACCAGGACAATTTGAGAATTTGCAAGACTAAGTCTTACAAATTCTCAAACGGGTCTAAAGGTTATAGTGCTGTGATTAATAATATGGAAATCCGAAGACAATCGAACTTATGCTTGTTATTCTTAACTTCTTGTCAATTATACATATATAGGAATAGTGTTCTATATATATAGTCACTGACTTCTTAAGATTATTATGTCGAATATAAATGTTTGTGAAGACTAAAATATAAATCATTGAAACTACTAATTTGTTGCTGAAAATTAAATAATAATACAACAAGACTTTCTATCTAGCATTACATAATTTAATGCATCATTCAATTTGAAGCAGAATGTAAATAATCAAGACATAACAATTGTAAATAACTACAAATGCACAAATATTATTGCATAAACAGCTATAAAGAAATGAAAAGCTACGACAATTTTGAAATTAGCTAATCTAAGTTATGGTTAATGAGCTAAATTAGTTGACCTAAATAGCTAAGCTAATTCAGCTCGACCTATCTAAAGAGTTTTGATTGATGATCTAAAGAGACAAGGTTGATGGTCTAAAATCAGCTTACTTGAGAAGTTAAAACTGATAAGCTAAATTAATTGACCTAAATAGCTACGATTTATGAGTTTAATCAGTTGATTTAAAAAGAATCATGATTGATGAGCTAAATCAGTCTATCCAAAGAGCTCCGACTAATGACATAAATTAATTAATTTATAACTAATCTAATAAAAAATTAGATTAGTAGTCACATTTTTTTAATATTTATCATCAAATTATTTGAAAATATTTTTAAAAACAATAAAATATAATAGAATCTAAATTTTTTGTGTTTTTTTTTTCATGAGTGTTAAATTTTTTTTTGAAGGGGCCGGGGGTGGGGAAAAACCCCCTAGCTGTTACTTTTTTTTAAAAAAAATTAAGTTGCCCATGTTTTAAAAATATATTTATATTTTTTATATTTGTCATCAAATTATTTGAAAATATTTTTAAAAATAATAAAATATGATAGAATCTAATTTTTTTTGTTAATTTTTTTTATGAGTGTTAATTTTTTTTAATTGAAGGGGCCGGGGTGGGGAAAAGCCCCCTAGCTGTTACTTTTTTTTTTCCGGCCATCGTGGTCGGAGAAGACGAACGGGATCATAATTTTTTTTTTTTTTTGGCCTGGCCACCGTGGCCAGGCCACGGCCGGCCACGGCACGTGGCCGGAGAGACGAAGGGGGGGTGGGCTGGCCAGGCCACGGCAGCGGCCGTGGCCGAGAAGACGAACGGGAGGGGGGGTGGGGAAACCCCCCATTAATTTTTTTTTCGGTGGCCTGGCCACCGTGGCCAGGCCACCGCCGGCCACGGCAGCGGCCGTGGCCGGAGAAGATGGCCAGAGAAGACGAAGGGGGGGGGGGTGGGGAAACCCCCCCCCAAAATGTAATTTTTTTTTGGTGGCCTGGCCACCGTGGCCAGGCCACGGCAGCGGCCGGAGATGACGAAGGGGGGGTGGGGAAAACCCCCCCCCCCAAAATGTAAAATTTTTTTGGGTGGCCTAGCCACCGTGGCCGGAACCTATTTTTTTTAAAAAAAATAATTTAGGAGGAGGGGGGGCTTACCTCGGTCGCGAGGGGACGCTGCCGGAGTGGGGGGAGCTCCGCCGAAGGAGATGACGGGGGGAGCCAGAGGAGCGACGGATGGCGGCAGCTAGGGTAGGAATAGGAAGAAGAGAGAAGGGAAGGGGGGGCCGGCCCGACCAAGCGTTAAATAGTGGTGATTAGCGACGCAATTTATGCGTCGCTAATCACTCACTATTTTTTTTAATTTTATTATGGATTAGCGACGTAATAATGCGTCGCTAATCCATCGCTAATTTGGCTTTTTATAATTTTATGCAAAATTTAGCGATGCAACTAATTGCGTCGCTAATGAGTCGCTAACTTGGTGCCAATGTCCGGCGAGAAAATAATTTTTATTTTCTAAGAAATTACGTCACAAATGCTTCACAATATTTTTTAAATATTTATAACTGATAAAATTACATTTTCTGAAAATAATTGCGATGCATATATTGCGTCGCAATATTTTTTAATTTTTTTGTTACATTTATTTTTCTTAAAAACATTGCGACGCAATAAATGCGTCGCAATATTAAAAATTATTTTTCTAGGAAAATAATTTTTATTATCTAGGAAATTGCATCGCAATGCGTCGTAATTTTTTAAATATTTATAACTGATAAAAATTATATTTTCTAAAAATAATTGCGATGCAAATATTGTGTCGCAATATTTTTTTATTACATTTATTTTCTTAAAATATTGCGATGCAATAAATGCGTCGCAATATTAAAATTATTTTCTCTAGAAAATTATTTTTATTTTCTAAGAAATTGCATCGCAAATGGGTCGTAATATTTTTTAAATATTTATAACTGATAAAAATTATATTTCTGAAAATAATTGCAATGCATATATTGCATCGTAATATTTTTTTATTTTTTTATTACATTTATTTTTCTTAAAAACATTGCGATGCAATAAATGCATCGCAATATTAAAAATTGTTTCTCTAAAAAAATTATTTTATTTTCTAGAAAATTGCATCACAAATGCGTCGTAATATTTTTAAATATTTATAACTGATAAAATTTTATTTTCAAAAAAATTGCATCACAAATGTGTCGCAATATTTTTAAATATTTATAACTGATAAAATTTATTTTTTTAAAAATAATTACGACGCAAATAATGCATCGCAATGTTTTTTTTTAAAATTTTTTAATTATATTTATTTTTCTAAAAAATATTGCGATGCAATACATGCGTTGCAATATTAAAAATTATTTTCTTCGAAAAAATTATTTTTTTGGAAACTACGTTGCAAATGCGTCGCAATATTTTTTTTAATAATTATAACTGATAAAAATTATTTTCTGAAAATAATTGCGATGCACATATTGCATCGCAATATTTTTTTAATTTTTTATTACTATTATATTTCTTAAAAATATTGTGACGTAATAAATGCATCGCAATATTAACAATTATTTCTTTAGAAAAATTATTTTTAGGAAACTGCATTGCTAATGCGTCGCAATATTTTTTAATAATTATAACTGATAAAAATTATATTTTTTAAAATAATTGTGATGCACATATTGCGTCGCAATATTTTTATTAATTTTTTTATTACTATTATTTTTCTTAAAACATTGCGACGCAATAAAAGCATTGCAATATTAAAAATTATTTTATCTCGGTAAATTATTTTTATTTTCTTAAAAATTGCATCGATCGATCGGACCGATTGGCGACGATCCGACGGTTGCGATCGATGCAAGCCGTGATCCCGATCGGCCATGATCGATCTCGGACAGTTGCGATCGGTTCGATCGGCGACGATCCGACGGTTGCGATCGGTCCAAGCCCTGATCCCGATCGGCCAAGATCAATCCCGGACCGTTGCGATCGGTTCGAGATCACTGACGATCCAATGGTTGCAATCAATCCAAGCCCTGATCCCGATCGGCCACGACCGATCTCGGACCGTGGCGATCGATCCAATCACCGACGATCCGACGGTTGCGATCGATCCAAGCCGTGATCCCAATCAGACACGATCGATCTCGGACCGTGGTGATCGGTCCGATCAGCGATGATCCGACGGTTGCGATCGATCCAAGCCCTGATCCCGATCGGCCACGACCGATCTCGGACTGTGGTGATCGATCCGATCATCGACGATCCAACGGTTGCGATCGATCCAAGCCCTGATCGATCCTGGTCGGCAATGAACAATCTCGAACCGTCACGATCGATCCGATAGGCGAGGATCTGATGGTTGCGATCGATCCAAGCCATGATCCCGATCGGCCACGACCGATCCTGGACCGTTGCAATCAGTCTGAGATCGCCGATGATCCGACGGTTGCGATTGATGGAAGCCGTGATCCCGATCGGCCACGATCGATCTCGAACCGTGGCGATCGTTCCGATCGGCGATGATCCAACGGTTGCGATCGATCCAAGCCCTGATCCCGATCGGCCACAATCGATCCCGGAGCATTGCGATCGGTTCGAGATCGCTAACGATCCGATGGTTGTGATCGATCCAAGCCCTGATCCTGATCGGCCACGATCGATCTCGGACCATCGCGATCGATCCGATAGGCGACGATCTGACGGTAGCGATCGATCGAAGTCGTGATTCCGATCGGCCATGACCGATCCCGGACCGTTGGAATCAGTCTAAGATCGGCGACGATCCGATGTTTGTGATCCATCAAATCCGTGATCCCGATCGGCCATGACCGATCTCGAACCATGGCGATCGGTCCGATCGGCGACGATCCGATGGTTGCGATCGATCCTAGCCTTGATCCCGATCGGCCACGACCGATCCTGGACCGTTGCAATCGGTTCGAGATCGCTGACGATTCAACGGTTGCGATCGAACCAAGCATGATCCCGATCGTCCACGACCGATCTCGGACCGTGGCGATCGGACCGATCGCCGACGATCTGACGGTTGCGATCGATCCAAGCCCTGATCCCGATCAGCCACGACCGATCCCGGACCGTTGCGATCGATCCGAGATCGCTGATGATCCGATGGTTGCGATAGATCCAAGCCCTGATCCCGTTCGGCCACGATCGATCTCGGACCATGGCGATCGGTCTGATCGCCGATGATCCGACGATTGTGATCGATCTAAGCCGTGATCCCGATCGGGCACGACCGATCTCGGACCTTGGCGATCGATTCAATCGGCGACGATCCGACGGTTGCGATCGATCCAAGCCCTGATCCCGATCATCCATGATCGATCTCAGACCGTGGCGATCGGACTGATCGGCGTCGATCTGACGGTTGCCATCGATCCCAGCCCTGATCCCGATCAGCCACGACCGATCTCGGACCGCGGTGATCGATCCGATCGGCGACGATCCGATGGTTGCGATCGATCCAAGCCCTGATTCTGATCGGCCACGACCGATCTCGGACTGATCGCTATTTAACATAATTAATTTTTTTAAAAACATTGCGACGCAAAGGGTTGCATCGTAATTTTTTAATATGATAATTATATTATATAAAAATTAATTTTATTTAAAATAATGCGACGCAACAAGTGCATCGCTAAATTAAAACATAAATTTTCTAATTTTTTGGTTTATTGCATCGCTAATGCATCGCTATTTAATATAATTAAATTTTTTTAAAATATTACGATGCACTGAATTGCATCGCAATATTTTTTTCTTATAATTATATTTTATAAAATTTTATATTATTTAAAATAATTGTGATGCAATTGTTGCGTCGCTAAATTAAAAATAATTTTTCTAATTTTCTAGTTTATTGCATCACTAATGCATCGCTATTTAATATAATTAAATTTTTTAAAAACATTGCTATGTACTGTGTTGCGTTGCAATTATTTTTTCTCATATTTATACTTTATAAAAATTAATTTTATTTAAAATAATTGCGATGCAGTTATTGCATTGCTAAATTAAAAAATAATTTTTTAATTTTCTGGTTTATTGCATCGCTAATGCGTCGCTATTTAACATATTTAATTTTTAAACAAACATTACGACGCACTGAGTTACGTCACAATATTTTTTTTCATATTTATATTTTATAAAAATTAATTTTATTTAATTTGCGATGCAATTGGTGCATCACTAAATTAAAAATATTTTTTTAATTTTTTAATTTTTTGCATCGTTAATGCGTCGCTATTTAACATATTTAATTATTTTACAAATATTGCAATGCACTGAGTTGCATCGCAATATTTTTTTCCTATATTTATATTTTATAAAAAATTAATTTAAAAATATTGCGACGCATTATTTGCGTCGCTAAATAAAAAATTAATTTTTTTTGATTTTCTGGTTTATTGAATCGCTAATGCGTCGCTAATTGCGTCGCAATATTTTGTTGTCACGGATGCATCGCAAAGTGGTCACAATTTAGCGATGCAATGATGCATCGCTAAATTTGCGTCACTATTTCAATATTTTCTTGTAGTGGAAGATAAATTAATCAATTTGATTGATTATTTTTCTCACATTTATTTTGATACAATAAATTAGTTATTGGACAAAATAAAAATATATTTTAAACACATTGTTCATATAATAATTGATATGAATGGTTGCACATAACTGTTATTGTGGAACATCACACAAGAGAATTTTGCTCTTGTAAGTGGTGCATATTATGATTTGATGGAGAGAGAGAAATTTTATTTGTTTTTAATATTTTTGATAATAAGATTATTAAGAATATTAAAAATAAAAAATAAATTTGATTTATTAGATATTGTATTTAATTTAGATATTATTTGTAAATTAGTTGCAAATAAGAAAATAACTTTTTCTTTGATATGATCAAGGAGTTGACATGCATGTGAGAATTTTCCCATGCGGTCAAAATAGGCTGTAACAAATAAACATTATCTACATCAAATGTTGTAGCAGATAAATTAAATATTGTAACAGATGAACGTTATCTAAATTAAATGTTGTAACAGATGAACGTTATCTAAATTAAATTTCTGATTCACCTCGAGCCTAAAAAAGTGGCATGAGGTGGACTTTCAAATGAGTAAGGGAAAAATAAAAGAAAAGTTTCTTTCATCCTTTTTCTCTCTTTTTTTGTATGCGCCAGAATTGTGAGAAATATAGAAAATCAATAGTGAGCCCACTCTCATAATTCGATACTGATCCTGAGAAAGGTGAGGAAGGCTCTGGTTTTGTTTTAATTTTGCAGGTATTTTATGAAGTACCTTGGCCCGTAAACTCTACCATGGGATTCTTTATCCATAGCTACGAATCCGATAGTAGGGCGCGTTTGTTCCTTCAAAACCTCAACATATAGGTATGTTTTTATATTTAAAAAATTATATGATAATTTTTTTTTCACATGACAATGTTAATATTATGCATGTTAAACGGTCCGCATGCTTCCGCTACACACACACACACATATATATATATATTGAATACCAACAACTAATATCAGAGTGGTCATGCACTAATATTAATATTGTCATGATGTTGATATGTGATAATTGACATGTTTTATAATATTTGATATTAGGCATGCATGTTATGGATGTGTATGTATAAATATTTGATATTGGGTATGCATAAATATTTGATATATGGTATGCATAAATATTTGATATTTGGTATGGATAAATGTTTGATAATTGGCATTTATTTTTACCATGAACTGTTTGCTTAAAAGTTGAGTATGTGATATAGATCCAAAGAATTGTAGGTGTGGGATTTATCATGTTCTTGGTTTCTATCGTGTTCAACCCAGGGGTGATCCAAGAGGGAGGCTATTGGTAGAACCTCGGATCTCTTTCCCAACGAACATATGGTAGGGATATTAGGGATGCATCGCAAGGGAGGCTACTAGTAGTACCTTGGTGCATTTGACCCAACTATATGCGATCCGAAGAGCACAATAGGCTGCTAAGAAATATTTGTGATTTAATTAATTACCACATTGGGAATTAATTTTTGAAACCAAAAGGATTTGCGATTTGATCACAGATTTTATCACGTCAAAATCCAAACTGGTTTGTGCTGTATGTGAAGAAAATTATTATAAAAATCCCAAATGGTTTGGGACAAATCCCAAACTTGTTTTTGAAGCAAATTGGGCCTAAGCCCACTCCAAACAGTTTGGCCATAAGATGGCCCACGATCATTAAAATAAAATAATTTATTTGATGAGTTAATTTTATCATGCCATATAGAAATTAGAAATATCCATCCTATGCATTATAAAATTATTGATTAGGACTATTTGACTAATCATGATTATGCCTATTTATAGGGTCTTAGTTAATTAACAAAGACAATATTATTATAATTCTAAATATATTTAAAAGGGTTTTTAAATGGGTAGTTTGGAATTATAATATTAAGAATTTAATTCTTAAATAAAATTATGAAATTAAAAATAGTCTTAGGTTAAGTTAATATATGATATTAATTTAATAATGAGATTATTAAATCTAAGACTAATCTATTTAATTTTATAAATAAAAAGAATATGATTCTTTATATAGAAATCAATTTCAAAAGTTAATATGTGATATTAAATTTTAATAATATGATTATTAAATTTTTTTGATATTAATTTTAAAAATAATAGTTATCTTAAAATATTTACAAGAATTGATTCTTGAGAGAATTAAATTCATAGATTAAATCTACATGAGATGATAAGATTTAAAGGTTATTGAATTTAATTCACAAAGATAAAAGGTTATCTTTATATAATAAAATACAATCCCACTTTAATAATGAGTAATTAATAAATTTGTTGGTCTCCACCATTGTTTAGCACCGTGAGAGTTGAACGGTGCCTCGAGGCGCTTTGATTTCGTCCCCCTATGGGTGGTGTCCGTTCAATTCAATAACAAGGCTAGATCTCTTAGGATAGAATTTCTAAATGTATTTTAAGAGTTATTTTAGGAATGGTGGGTCTTACTCATAAAGATATGAGATCAAATGTGCTGATTATATCTTTGACCAAACCTTTTCTAATTTGGTAGTTAATAAGTGTGTAAATAAGAGTTATTTTAGAACCATACTTATTAATCGAGAAGACTCTCGGTTTAACTAAGTGTGCAAGCTGACCTACCCTACGGCGGCAGACTTGTACATGGCTAGTTGAATTATCGAGGGAATAGAATATGGTTTTTTCTTGTATTTTTCCTAAATTGTTCAATTGTTTTTTGAAATCTCTATTCCAAAAACTTATAAACATTCATCTTGACTAATTTTTCAGAAAATGGCTTTGAACAATTCCATTACTTCTCTGCTTTCTAGTAACACCCTAACTAAAGAAAACTATCCCAAATGAAAATCTGATCTTGACAATATTTTGACTAATGAGAACATCAAATTTGGTATCACTGAGCCAACCCTTGCTGCTGATCGTAATGTTAGAGAACATTATGACAAGTGGTAAGTTGCCACCAACCAAATGAAAGAGAAGAAAAATAGTAAATGTAATTTATTTGTACTTGAAGCTTGTCTAGTTGAGGTTGATACCTCCTCCTGGATAATTGATTCAGGGGCAACAAATCATGTTTGTTCTTCTATGCAACTCCTTCAAGAGAGCTTTCTGATGGTGAGTTGACAATGAGGGTTGGCAATGGGGCTACGATATCGGCCAAGACAGTTGGAACAGCCCGTCTTTCATTTGGAGAGAAATTTCTTATTCTGAATAATGTTTATTTCATTCCAAACTTTTCTAGAAATTTGATTTCAGTTTCTAAACTTCATGAACAATGTTATGGAATTTCATTTAATGGAAATGTTATTTCAGTTTCAAGAAATGGTCTTGAAATTTGTCATGGATGTTTAGTTGATGGGTTAAATGTTTTATCGCCTTATGAAAATGTTTCTTACAATACCGAACTGTTTAAAGTAGCTAATCCTAAGACTAACAAAAGACAAAAGGTAATAAACAGTGATAATGAAACATATCTCTGGCACCTTAGGCTTGGTCATATTAATCTTGATAGGATAAACAGACTTGTGAATGATGGTCCTCTGAGAGAGCTAAGTGTTGGCACTCTTCCTGTCTGTGAATCTTGTTTAGAAGGTAAAATGACCAAAAGACCTTTCTCTACAAAGGACCAAAGGGCTAATGAACCACTAAAGCTAGTACACTCAGATGTGTGTAGACCATTCAACGTACAAGCTAGAGGTGGTTATGAGTACTTTGTCACTTTCATTGATGATTACTCAAGATATGGTTTCGTTTACCTAATGCAAAGAAAGTCTGAGACTTTTGGAAAGTTTTGGGAATTTCGAGCATAAGTTGAAAAGCAATTAGGTAAATCACTGAAAACACTGAGATCAGATCGAGATGGAGAATACATTGATATAGAATTCAAGGATTACCTAATTGTGCATGGAATTGTTTCATAGCTCATGGCTCCGAGAACTCCATAGCAAAATTGTGTTGCAGAAAGGAGGAACCGGACATTGTTAGATATGATTAGATCAATGATTAGTTATTCCTCACTACCGATATCATTTTGGGGATACACCTTATAGATGGCAATGCACATTTCAAATGTTGTACCATCTAAATCTGTATTCAAAACACCCTTAGAGATGTGGAATGGGCAAAACCCGAGTTTATGTCATTTTTGCATATGGGGGTGTCCAGTTCATGTTCTTAAGGGCAAATCTGGGAAGCTAGAACCACGAATAGAAGTGTGTCTATTCGTTGGCTACCCAAAGGGCACCAGAGGAGGTTTGTTTTATAGTCCACAAGAAAAGAAGGTGTTTGTATCGACAAATGCTAATTTTCTTGAAAACGATTATATACTTAAATTCAACCTCGCAGTAAAGTTGTACTCGAAAGGTGCTCAAAGATCAGATTACCACTCCATCAACAAGAGTTGTTGAAATTAGGGAAGAAGAAACCACAGCTCCTAGTCAGGATATTATGGTGCCTAGACGTAGTGGGAGGGTTATCAGAACCCCAGCCGCTATAGACAGGATAGCGAAGCAAATGTTGTGGTAGTTGATACCAACGATGATGTTCCATCATCATACCAGCATGTGATGGATGATCCTGATAAGGACAAATGGCTAGAAGCGATGAACCAAGAAATGGAGTCTATGTACTCCAATACTGTCTGGGAACTTGTAGATCCACCTGAAGATGTCAGGCGATTGGATGTAAATGGATCTTCAAAAAGAAAAGAGGAGCAGATGGGAAGGTAGAGACCTTCAAAGCTAGACTTGTGGCAAAGGGTTATACCCAAAAGGTGTGTTGACCCAATTGATGATTTTGATGATTAACAAAACTATTTGAGTATAACTATTGGAGGCTCTAATGATTTTGATTTAGTGTTTCAGATTATAAGACTATTGAATGATCAAAATCAGAAGTTATATAGTGTTCTGGATCGAATCTAATGTCTAGGTAAGAATTGCAGACATTAGAGTCGACTCCGAGAATCACAGAGCCGACTCCGGAACTGGCACGGAAGTTAGAGTCGACTCCGAGACTGTTAGAGTCGACTCTCACAGAAGAAGCAGAAAGTCAATTTTTCTGGCCCCAACCTAGAGTCGACTCCGGGTAAGTTTGAGTTGACTCCGGAAAAGTTTCTTATCGACCCCAGAAAAGTCAGAGACGACTCCAGAAATATCGTTTTGAGATGCCTCGAGCTAGAGCCGACTCCAGAAAAGTTAGAGTCGACTCCAACCCACCTGGAACAAAAAATCAAATTGCCAGATCAGCTCTAACGGTAATATTTCTATTTTACCTTATTTCTAACGGATATATTTTGATACAAGGTACACTCCAACGGATAGTTTTCTTCCAAAAATGGTGTGAAAGAAATCTATAAAAAGGGAAGACTATTGTTCAAAATAAGAACGAAAAAACAGAAGGAAAAAGAGAGAAAATCTAAGATAGATAAATCCCATTTCAAAAATCCGAGAGCTTGAATCTTAAGAGGAAAACCTTCTAGCTCAAATCCACTCCACTCCAAAAAGCTCAAGAGGAATCCAAAGCGTTCAAATCAAAGTCTTGGTGGATTTCCCAACTTGGAGAAAGGAGATTCGTTTCTTGCTTTTTAACTCTTCTCATCTGCTTCAACTGTGAAGAATCGGAGCTGAGGCTTGATTCAACCTAGCAAGGAGAAGAAGAAAAGAAGAAAAGAAGAAAAGCTCAAAAGCCAACCATCTACAAATCAGGCTTTTCTAAACTTATATTATTTGTTTATCTGCTCATTAAGGAGCTTTGTATTTGAAAAACATATTTCATTTGTTTGTATCTAGTTCAATCTGGGGGATTGAACTAGTGGAGGTAGTCTTACCTCGGTTCAAGCTTGGTTAAGCTTGGGTTAGGGTTTTTGTGCTGGTGAGCCCTTGAAAACCAGCTGGGTTCGTTGTGCGCCCGGAAAAACAACAAGTTTGAGTTGTGAGCTTGTAAAACAACTCTGCTGTAATCTAGGATGATTATAGTGTGGACCCAAGTGAATCTTGGGAGTGGACGTAGGTGTTGGATACACCGAACCACTATAAAATCTCTTGTGTTTGCCGTGTTCTATTGTCTCTTTCTTTATCTCTATTTTATTCACTGCACTTTATAGTTACTTTGCATTTGCCTTCATTAATCTCAAGCAAACTATTTTAAAAAGGCTAATTTTTTAAAAGAACCCAATTCACCCCCCCCCTCTTGGGTTGTCATCTGGGCCAACAATTGGTATCAGAGCAGGTGCTCATTAGATTTTGATCACACGATCAAGAGCTAAAGTTCCAAATGGCAACACAAGTTGGTTCTTTTGCTGAAGGTCATTCTACGAATAGACCTCCACTTTTTAATGGCTCAAATTATTCTTATTGGAAAGCTAGAATGAGGATATTCATTCAAGCTTCTGATTATGAGCTTTGGGGTGTTATAATCAATGGACCTAGTACACCCACACACGTTATAGATGGCACTATTGTTCCTAAGCCCGAAAGGGACTGGAATGATAATGATAGGAAAATGGCACAGCTTAACGCTAAAGCCATGAATGTACTATATTGCTCATTAGACGCTAATGAATTTAATAGAATCTCCACTTGTAATTCCGCAAAGGAGATTTGGGATAGATTAGAGGTTACCCATGAGGGTACCAACCAAGTGAAAGAATCTAAAATCAATATTCTCGTACACAAATATGAATTGTTTAGCATGGAACAATCTGAAACCATTGCATGCATGTACACTAGATTTACAGATATTGTAAATGGTTTGAAAAGTCTTGGTAAGACATATACTAACTCTGAACTTGTTCGGAAAATTCTTAGGTCTTTACCAAGATCATGGGAAGCAAAAATGACTGCAATCCAAGAAGCTAAGGACCTCAACACTTTACCCTTAGAGGAGCTTCTAGGATCTCTAATGACCCATGAGCTGACTATGAGGCAGCATGTTGAGGAGGATTCAAAGAAAAAGAAAATGATTGCCCTCAAAGCTGCAAAAGATGAAGAGAGCAGCAGCAATGATGATGATGATGATGATAATGAGACTGCTCTCTTAGCAAAGAAATTTAAGAGATTTATGAGGAGAAAGAAGCCCTTCCACAAGAAAAAATTTGGAGCTAAGTGGGAAGGAGAAAAGGATAAGATTAAGGACAAGGACAAGGAAAAAGAGAAAGACCCCTTGACGTGCTATGAATGTAATAAACCGGGGCACTTTAGGAATGAATATCCTAGATTGAAGAAAGCCTACAAAAAGAAGAAGAAGGATTATATGGCGACATGGAGTGATAGCGAGGAATCTTCTTCCGAAGAAGAAGAACAAAAAGAAGTCGCAAACGTATGTTTCATGGCATACGACAACGATGAGGAATGTCTTGTGGCCAAGAGATCAAAAAGAAAGTGGTATCTTGATAGTGGCTGCTCAAGACATATGACGGGTGACAAAGAAGAATTCATCACCCTTGAAGAAAAGAGAGGAGGAGTTGTTACATTTGGCGACAATGGCAAAGGCCAAATCTTAGGGTTTGGTAACATTCAAATAACTCCCTCCACATTTATTAAAAATGTACTTTATGTTGATGGTTTAAAGCATAACTTAATTAGTATAAGTCAACTGTGTGACAAAGGTTTTAAAGTATCTTTTGAATCTTCTTTATGCACTGTAGCTAATCCCATTGATAATAGCATTGTTTTTATTGGAAATAGAAATGGCAATGTATACATGATTGATTTAGACAAATTGTCTACTAATAATCATTGCTTAGTTGCAAATAATGCTAAAATGAATGAGACTGGTTGGTTGTGGCATCGAAGATTAGGTCACGCAAGCACACACCTTATTTCAAAACTAATTAGAATGGATTTAGTAAAAGGTCTACCTAAATTAGATTTTGAAAATGACAAAATATGTGACGCATGTCAGTTTGGAAAACAAACAAGAAGTTCTTTTAAATCTAAAAATATTGTTTCAACTTCTAGGCCATTAGAGCTACTTCACATGGATCTTTTTGGACCAACTAGAACCACAAGTCTAGAAGGAAAGAAATATGGCCTTGTGATAGTAGATGATTACTCTAGATTCACTTGGGTAATGTTTTTAGCTCACAAAGATGAGACTTTCTCGATATTCATGAAATTCTTCAAGAAAGTAACTAATGAGAAAAACACTACCATAGTGTCTCTAAGAAGTGATCATGGAACTGAATTTGAAAATCACTTATTTGAAAGTTTTTGCAATGAAAATGGTATTAATCATAATTTTTCTGCACCTAGGACCCCACAACAAAATGGTGTAGTTGAAAGGAAAAATAGGACTCTAGAAGACATGGCCCATACCATGCTATGTGAAAGTAAACTCCCAAAATACTTTTGGGCGGAAGCTATTAACACAGCATGTTACATCCTAAATAAAGCCTTAATAAGACCTATTTTAAAGAAAACACCTTACGAGTTATGGCATGATAGAAAACCCAATATTAAATATTTTCATGCATTTGGTTGTAAATGTTTTATTCATAATAATGGTAAAAACAACTTAGGTAAATTTGATGCAAAATCAGATGAAGGAATATTCTTAGGGTATTCAACAACTAGTAAAGCATATAGAGTGTTCAATAAAGGAAGCCTAATTGTTGAAGAATCTATTCATGTAATTTTTGATGAATCTTTAACATCAAGTTCCAAAAGGATTGATGATGAAGAAGATACAAACATTCTTGAAAAAATCTTGAAAAACTTAATATCGATGTATCTTTAGATCAAGAACAAGAAGTTAAAGATAATGATTCGCCTAATACTGATGATATTAATACTAATCATAATGATATAGATCTACCAAGAGATTGGAGATACGCTTATAGTCATCCCAAGGAATTGATTATAGGTGATCCATCTCAAGGAATAAGAACTAGATCATCTATGAGAAATATTAGTAATCACCTTGCATTTGTCTCTCAAATTGAACCTAAAACCATTGAAGAAGCTGAAAAAGATAATAATTGGATGCTAGCTATGCAAGAAGAATTAAACCAATTCACTAGAAATAATGTATGGACATTAGTGGAAAGACCTAAAATCATTCTGTAATAGGATCAAAATGGGTTTTTAGAAATAAACTAGATGAAAATGGCATAGTAATTAGAAACAAAGCTAGATTAGTTGCAAAAGGATATAATCAAGAAGAAGGTATTGATTTTGATGAAACTTTTGCACCTGTAGCTAGATTAGAAGCCATTAGGCTATTACTAGCATTTGCATGTCACATGAACATTAATTTATTTCAAATGGATGTCAAAAGTGCATTTTTAAATGGATTAATAAATGAAGAAGTATATGTAGAACAACCACCAGGTTTTGAAGATCACGAATTTTCAAATCACGTTTTTAAATTGCACAAGGCATTATATGGTTTGAAACAAGCACCTAGAGCTTGGTATGATAGACTAAGTAAATTTTTGATTGAAAATGAATTTACAAGAGGAAATGTTGATAAAACATTGTTTTTGAAAAGAAAAGATAAAGATTTACTTGTAGTTCAAATTTATGTTGATGACATTGTATTTGGTGCAACTAACGATCTTCTATGTCAAGAGTTTGCTAAGTTAATGCAGGGAGAATTTGAAATGAGCATGATGGGAGAACTCAATTTCTTCCTTGGACTCCAAATCAAACAAAGCAAAGAGGGTATCTTTATCAACCAAACAAAGTACACAAGAGAAATTCTAAAGAAGTTTGGTATGGAATCAATTAAACCCCTCGGAACACCAATGAGTCCTTCATGCAAGCTGGACAAAGATGAAGAAGGTAAGAAGGTTGATCAAAAATATTATCGAGGTATAATCGGATCCCTACTTTATTTAACTGCAAGTAGACCAGACATAATGTTTGCTGTTTGCTTATGTGCTAGATTTCAGTCTGAACCAAAAGAATCACATTTAATTGCTGTTAAAAGAATACTAAGATACTTAAGTGGAACAAAAAATGTAGGTTTATGGTATTCTAGAGACTCAACATTAAATCTGATTGCTTATTCTGATTCTGATTATGCTGGATGCAAGTTAGATAGAAAAAGCACAAGTGGTGCATGCCAATTTTTAGGAAGTAACTTAATCTCATGGTTTAGCAAAAAGCAAAATTCGGTTGCATTATCTACTGCGGAAGCAGAATATGTTGCAGCTGGAAGTTGCTGTGCTCAAATCCTATGGATTAAGAGACAACTTGAAGACTATGGTATCACACTTGATAAGACACCTATAAGATGTGATAATACAAGTGCAATAAATCTAACTAAAAATCCAATTCAACATTCAAGAACAAAGCATATTGAAATAAGATATCACTTTATAAGAGAACATGTAGCCAATAATGAAATTTGTCTTGATTATGTGAATACTGAAGAACAACTAGCAGATATATTAACAAAACCCTTAAGTGAAGAGAGATTTTGTTATCTTAGAGGAGAATTAGGAGTTTGTGATCCTTTGGAATAGTTTTCTGAAACTCTTAAGGACATCTATCTAGATTTCATCATTTTCTTGAAAAATCTTGATATTTCAATAAGGAAATCTATCTAGATCTTGATTCATTGTTTCCCCAATTGCTAAGGAACATTAATCTAAATTTGATGATTAATTTGAATAGTTTCAAATCTTGAAACTTAATTTTTTATCTCTGGAACTGTTAGAGTCGACTCTGACAGTTTGTGGAGTCGACACCTGAGTTTTTGATGTTCTGTCTAAGCGATTAGAGCCGACTCTGGCTTTTGTGGAGCCGACTCTAATTCGAGCGCTGACAGATTTTCTGGTTCGGAGCCGACACCCAGTTTTCGGGAGTCGACTCTAAGTCGAGCTAGGTCAAAAATAAAAAGGCGGAGTCGACCCCCAATCATTCCATTCGTCTCCAAAACCTAACCAAAAAGCTCCAAAGCCTTTCCAACTTCCCCAATTTACTCAAAACCCTTGATTAATCTTCCAATCTTCTCAATGGCACCTAAGAGGCGCGGATTCGTCGGTGGAGCATCCGTTCCAACGAGGAGACGCACTGTTCGGAGGCAACCCTCGCCTTCCTCCTCTTCGGCCACTCAAGAGGATTCCCCTCCTTCACCATCTTCACCCAAGGTTGATCATTTAGCCGGTAAGACCATTACCACTGGGAGAAAAGTGAATTTTGATTTCTTTGAGTCGGAAGGATTCACTATAGGAAGAAGTTTGAAGGAAATGGGATGGGAAAAAATCTGTTCACTTGATATACCCACATATCCAGCCTTAGTAAGAGAGTTTTACAACGGTTTAAGCAGAGGAGAAGGTGGATTAATAAGTATAGTAAGAGGAACAAGAGTGACAATAACCTCTGAGATTCTTGGAAACTTATTGGAAATGCCCACAATCGGTTTAATGGAATATCAACATGAGGATAGAAGTGGAGCATTGACAAGAATGCTAGGGAGAGATGTAACTGAGTTTGAAGAAATCTTGCAAATCAATTGAATCTAGAACTCAGATTACTACATAATATCTGTGGAAGAATCTTGTTTCCAAAAATTGGTAGATTCGAGTATGTCTCGGAGCGAGACGTTCTGTTAATGGACTGCATAATTACTGGAAGGCCAGTCAACTTAGCTGGCATGATGATTGGATACATGGCAGAGGCAGCTACAAAGAAGAGATCAACACTGCCATACGGTATGATTCTGACACTAATCTTTAGAAGCCAAGGTGTGCTCATTATGGAGAATGAACCTTTAAGAAAATTGAGACACACTGATTACTATAGCATATCTACTATTCATCGGATGGGCTTCAAGAAATTGAATGGTGTTTGGATGAAAGGAGGAAGAGAGGAAAGAGCAGAAAGAGATAGAGCAGAAGAAACCAGAGTAGAAGACATCCCGGGACCATCCACTGAGGGACCATCTGTCCCTGATCCATCTATTGCGGGACCTTCTTCAGCTGGACCTTCAGAGGCCGGACCTAGTACTATTCCCTCACCTCCACATCAGTCTATAGCAAATTCTGGGAGATTCTCTGATGAACAAATTGGTCAGCTGAGAGCTTTGCTTGCTGAGTATGATAGTCAGAGATCTCAAGAAATTTCAATTAAAAGAAGACTTTAATCAGTTGAAGGAAGAACTTAATTCGAGACTGGACATGATCTCCTTTACCTTAAGCAATTCAGTTGAATCCTTTGGGGCTGATCTTCACAAAATCTTCGAAAGGATGGAAGGTATTGCTGATGGGTCAGGGATCTTATGTTCATGCAACTGGTCAATTGAAGAAGGACATTGACCTTGCAGTCTCTCAAATCGAAGCTTGCCTTGAAAACTTTAAGAAATCACAAAAGGATGATGTAATGGAAATCATAGGTCATTTGAAGAAAATTGTATTCAAACACATCTGACCTTGATTTTGATTTTGATAGTTTGTACTTAGGAAGTTTTTGAATATCTAATGTATTTCATTTTGGATGTACATGAATCAACTAATGTAATGCTTCTTACTTATGAAATGCAATTTCACATTTTCAAATATTGACTGCTTGAATCCCTATGTTTTATTATCTAAAACTCTCCTTATTGCTGATAACAAAAAAGGGGGAGAGATGGTTGAATATGCAAAGAAAGAAAGATTGAAATGATTGAATATGAATATTGAATATGAATATGCAAAGAAAGAAAGACTTGAAAATTTTAATGAAAGTTGTTGTATATGCATAAAGAAAGAAAGAAAGGGGGAGAAATAATTGTTTATGCAAGATAACTTGAAATGTTAATCAGTTAAAATTCGATGCTTATATAGGGGGAGCTATTCAATGCAGGGGGAGCTTAACAAAAAGCTCAATTGCAATTTTATGCACATTAAGATTAAATATTCATAATTGATGGATTATATTGAACTCATGCACAATTTTAAAAGTTTACTTGAATATTGGCATCAAATCCTTCATTTAAAATGTTTAAGTTTCAAAATGACTATAATCTTTAGTTTGAATGAAATTTTTGAATGCATATACTCAAAGTTTTTGTTATCATCAAAAAGGGGGAGATTGTTGACCCAATTGATGATTTTGATGATTAACAAAACTATTTGAGTATAACTATTGGAGGCTCTAATGATTTTGATTTAGTGTTTCAGATTATAAGACTATTGAATGATCAAAATCAGGAGTTACATAGTGTTCTGGATCGAATCTAATGTCTAGGTAAGAATTGCAGACATTAGAGTCGACTCCGAGAATCACAGAGCCGACTCCGGAACTGGCACGGAAGTTAGAGTCGACTCCGAGACTGTTAGAGTCGACTCTCACAGAAGAAGCAGAAAGTCGATTTTTCTGGCCCCAACCTAGAGTCGACTCCGGGTAAGTTAGAGTCGACTCCGGAAAAGTTTCTTGTCGACCCCAGAAAAGTCAGAGACGACTCCAGAAATATCGTTTTGAGATGCCTCGAGCTAGAGCCGACTCCAGAAAAGTTAGAGTCGACTCCAACCCACCTGGAACGAAAAATCAAATTGCCAGATCAGCTCTAACGGTAATATTTCTATTTTACCTTTTTCTAACGGATATTTTGCTCTAACGGTACATCCAACGGATTTATTTCTTAACGGATATATTTTGATACAAGGTACACTCCAATGGATAGTTTTCTTCCAAAAATGGTGTGAAAGAAATCTA
The DNA here is from genome assembly GCA_900491605.1 of Calamus simplicifolius. NCBI lineage: Eukaryota > Viridiplantae > Streptophyta > Magnoliopsida > Arecales > Arecaceae > Calamus > Calamus simplicifolius. Next base: position 665,265 of record UESW01004246.1, read on the forward strand.
TAAAAAGGGAAGACTATTGTTCAAAAAAAGAACGGAAAAAAGAAGAAAAAGAGAGAAAATCTGAGATAGACAAATCCCATTTCAAAAATCCGAGAGCTTGAATCTTAAGAGGAAAACCTTCTAGCTCAAATCCACTCCACTCCAAAAAGCTCAAGAGGAATCCAAAGCATTCAAATCAAAGTCTTGGTGGATTTCCCAACTTGGAGAAAGGAGATTCGTTTCTTGCTTTTCAACTCTTCTCAACTGCTTCAACTGTGAAGAATCGGAGCTGAGGCTTGATTCAACCTAGCAAGGAGAAGAAGAAAAGAAGAAAAGAAGAAAAGCTCAAAAGCCAACCATCTACAAATCAGGCTTTTCTAAACTTGTTATATTATTTGTTTATCTGCTCATTAAGGAGCTTTGTATTTGAAAAACATATTTCATTTGTTTGTATCTAGTTCAATCTGGGGGATTGAACTAGTGGAGGTAGTCTTACCTCGGTTCAAGCTTGGTTAAGCTTGGGTTAGGGTTTTTGTGCTGGTGAGCCCTTGAAAACCAGCTGGGTTCGTTGTGCGCCCGGAAAAACAACAAGTTTGAGTTGTGAGCTTGTAAAACAACTCTGCTGTAATCTAGGATGATTATAGTGTGGACCCAAGTGAATCTTGGGAGTGGACGTAGGTGTTGGATACACCGAACCACTATAAAATCTTTGTGTTTGCCGTGTTCTATTGTCTCTTTCTCTATCTATTTTATTCACTGCACTTTATAGTTACTTTGCATTTGCCTTCATTAATCTCAAGCAAACTATTTTAAAAAGGCTAATTTTTTAAAAGAACCCAATTCACCCCCCCCCCCCCCTCTTGGGTTGTCATCTAGGCCAACAAGGTGGGAGTTGATTATGAAGAGACTTTCTTCCCAGTTGCCATGTTAAAGTCCATCCGTATTCTTTTATCCATAGCTGCATATTTTGATTATGAAATATGGCAGATGGACGTCAAGATAGCCTTGCTGAATGGCTATCTAGAGGAGTCCATATATATGGAACAACCAGAGGGGTTCATTGTTAAAGATTAGGAGCAGAAAGTCTATAAGCTTAATAGAGCCATCTATGGACTCAAACAAGCCTCCAGGTCTTGGAACATTAGATTTGATGAAACAATCATAACCTATGGCTTCGAGCAAAATGTTGATGAACCTTGTGTATACATGCTCATTAATAAAAAAAGTGTGGTTTTCTTAGTACTTTATGTAGATGATATCTTACTCATTGTTAATGATGTGAAAATATTATCTAACGTAAATAGATGGCTGGCCGAACATTTGCAAATGAAAGTTTAGGAGAGGTGAGTTATATTCTTGGTATCCAGATCATTAGGAATAGGTAGAACAAACCCCTAGCACTGTCTCAGGCATCTTATATCGATAAGGTGCTGGCTCATTTTTCGATGCAAAATTTTAAGAAGGGTCTTCTTTCGACCCGACATGGAATTGTTCTCTCTAAAGAACAGTGTCCTAAGACACCACAAGAAGAAGAGGAGATGAGACGGATTCCATATGCATCGGCAGTTGGAAGTATAATGTATGCTATGCTATGCAGTGGGAGTTGTTAGTCGGTTCCAGTCAATCCCTGGGATAGAGCACTGGGTGGCAGTAAAGCACATTCTCAAGTATCTTTGGAGAACGAGAAATTATATGCTTGTGTATTCAGGTGGAGACCTGAACCCCTTAGGATACGCTGATTCTGATTTTCAATTAGATAAAGATTCTCAAAGGTCGACATCTGGATCAGTGTTTACATTTGGTGGTGCAGCAGTTGTTTGAAGAAGTATCAAACAATCTATCATTGCTGATTCTACCATGGAAGCTGAGTACATAGCGGCTTGTGAAGCAGCTAAAGAATCAGTTTGGCTTAAAAAGTTCTATATTGACTTGGAAGTTGTTTCATGAATGGATATGCCATTAACATTATTTTGTGATAATAGTGGTACTGTGGCTAATTCAAGAGAACCCAGAAGCCATAAAAGGGGCAAGCATATCGAGAGGAAATACCATCTCATCAGAGAGATTGTGCATCGAGGTGATGTCAATGTTATGAAGATAGCACCGGAACAAAATTTGGCTGATCCGTTCACAAAGACACTACCTGAGAAGATGTTCCACAAACATCTTATGGGAATGGGATTAAAAGATATGTCACATCTGCTTTAGGGCAAGTGGGAGATTATTAGGAACAATGCCCTTGAAATTAGATGTATTTATACTTTTTGATTTTATGAATTAATAAAAGAAGTAATTTTATTCAATCTTGCCTCGTTTATATAAAAGATGAATGTTTATTTGAAAATATAAATATATTATGAGGTTTTAATTTTAGTATAATGTATAGAAGAGGATTAAAATTATAGCTAATATATTTAAACATGTCCGTGATTGATAGAAGTAAGGATCTTCTATCGCTAATCTCTAATACGGTCCATGAACATTCTGAATGTGATAATCTTATCCGAATTATTGTGTAGAGACACTTAGTGGAGGTATTATATATAATAAGATTATATAGGACAAGGACCGATATAATTTGAATCTTTATTTAAGACCGTTATAAAGAATTCAATTTATGTCATAAGATGATCATATGTAAATCAACCTTAATCCTGATTTAATCACAAACTCCTTGATTGTGCTATTGGATCTTTTGATTTGTTTGTTAAAGCTCATTTGATATTGGGCCCAATACTTACATCTTGGAGGTTTAATAACACATTGGGCTGGGAATGTGATTTAAAGATATGGAATCCATAGCTTTTGAAAAGAAGCTTAAAATTAGTTCCCTTAAGTGTTGATTATGGGGCTAAATAGTTATGCGCGCAATTTATGATTCGATCATAAATTAACTGTTTAACTAGTTAATCAATGGTACTTAAGGAATAAGAGAAAAGGGGTATAACGGTTATTTCATCTAGCTCTAATTATGAACTAATTATGGAGGGTTGAATTACATGTAATGATTATATCAGTGGACAACTCAAGTTTTCGAGTAAAATTAATCTGTAATTTTTAAGAGTGCAGTCTCATATTTTTAGTAGAATAACTTTGAGATTAATAAATTGAATAAATAATTAAAGAGTTTTAATTGAGTTTATTCAAGTTTATTGGAGCTTAAAATTATGGGTCCATGATCTCCACACCATCTTAGGTTAATCGCATCGAATACTCTTAGATTGAATAATTAATATGATTAATTATTTATTTTTCTTACTTTATAATAAAGAGTTTATTACGAAGATAAATTAATCAATTTGATTGATTATTTTTCTCACATTATTTTGATATAATAAATTAGTTATTGGACAAAAGGAAGGTATGGTGGACGGAGGAAGATGGATGCGTTCGTTGTTGGCACCAGGCTTCCTCCAGCGAAATCACCTCGCGTTTGCGGCTCTCTTGACCCGCAAAATTATGGGTCCATGGTCTCCACACCATCTTAGGTTAATCGCATCGAATACTCTTAGATTGAATAATTTATATGATTAATTATTTATTTTTCTTACTTTATAATAAAGAGTTTATTACGAAGATAAATTAATCAATTTGATTGATTATTTTTCTCACATTTATTTTGATATAATAAATTAGTTATTGGACAAAAGGAAGGTATGGTGGACGGAGGAAGATGGATGCGTTCGTTGTTGGTACCAGGCTTCCTCCAGCGAAATCACCTTGCGTTTGCGGCTCTCTTGACCCGCAAAATTTGCGGCCGAGGTTGTGGGGATCAACTGCTATTAACATCGCCACAGCCTCCAACTCGGGTGAGTATGAGGACCGCCGAAGGAGACCACGGGGATCTGATGGCTAACCTCTATGAGCCGATGACCAGCAATGTCTCAAGTTTCGTAATCATTTCCTTATTTTCTTTTCTTTCTTTTCCTTTCCTTGGCTGTTGATTGGAATCAGTGGAAGAATCGACATCGGATGGCCACTGAGATCGATGGAAGCTTGTCTTCCCTTTTTTTTAATTTCCACTGATACCCTGGGAATAAGGTAAAGCATGAATACCTATTCCATGGGGTCCCCAGAAATAGAAAAATGGGAATACTTTAGCGGGCCCACATGCCTTTTTAGGGCTGATTGGGGGAATAAGATGGAATAAGGCCCTACTCAATCATAAAAAATAAAGATTGCTTTAGATAGCTGACAGTCAGCATAAAACTCCGTTAGATCCTTTAAAATAAGTCTACTAAATTAAATTATATAAAGGGATAAGATGTGTCGACTTAGTCCTAAATAAAGCAAAGTATAGGAAGTAAATTCATGCTACCGATCCCAATGTAATTGAAGAAAAAAAATCAGATGACTTGCATTAGTAACAACTGGACTCGACCAACTCAGTAACAGAGGAACTCGGGCATAAGATGGAAGGAAAGGGGATGGGTGTCATGCCCTATACCAAAAAATTTTTAAGCTAGGGTGACAACCCGCCGCATGCCAAGCATGCAAGGCGTCCCGAAATATGATACATAATGCAACATAAGGCAATCATATTATAATATCCAATCCAAAACCATAATCTAAAAGAAACCATAACTATAAGGTTTGGGCTACAAGCCCTACACATAAGCATATCCGGAGTTACAACAATATAATGGAACTAATTTATTTAGCTAGAAGCTCCATCAACCCCATAAGTCCTTCTTCACTCCTGAGGCTCTAAAAAACATTGTGAGATTTACATGAGCTCACACTCAATAAGTAAGCCTATTATAATGTAAAAATAGTCATATATCATTATAACATTTCAAGATATTTTCAAATCACATTTTCATGAAAAGCTTCCAATTCAACTACATTTATCATGCTATCAAAACATGCATATCATCAGCTCAAAATAATTTGAAAGCTTAATTACATAATAGATGTCAAACAATGCAATGTAAACAAACCCACTGTATTTATATAATCACTGATCTCCTATGTGTTCCATGGCCCTACAACACCCAACTAGTGTATCATTCTTAAATGTCCCCTAAGAGGAAGGGTCATGGTACCAGCGTTATGCCATATAACATAAATAATCACAACACACCCTACAGATGTGTGTCCTCCATATATCATTCCCTGTGGAGGTGGGTCCCGTATCATAATCAATCACAACACACCCTATAGGTGTGTGTCCTCAACATATCTTTTCCTGTGGAGGTGGGTCACGTATCACTTGGCATTTCACATCAATCCATATCATATGAGAACCATAGCGACACATATAAGTATATTTCATATTATTACAATTTCATGTCACACATCATGCATCAACAGAAGCATAAGCTCCTCATATCACATATACAGTGGTTTGTACATTCATAGCATAAAAATACATCTATAGTACTAGTTTATTTTCTTAAGTCAAAATAATCACATCATTCAATTTTGTATATACAAGCCACTACTTTGCAAAATATAACAGTTGTATATAACCATAACAAATATTCAAATGCATACACATGGTACTATTTATTAATTTCAAAATAGCCAAGTCAAATATCAAATTCCATTTTTTTCTCATTTCATAATTTCATAAATTAATATAACTATAATTCCAAACTTTACATATTAAATATTATAAAATTCATGATAATTGGCTTACTTACTTCAGAACGCAAATCCAAATGGTGAACCAGCTATTTAGGCATCTGGGCACCTAGCATCATTTTACACAATTAATTCTCTAAAATCTGAATAATAAAGTGACCCTTAAAACTCTACCCAGACTAATCCACGGGTCCAAATTTGGGCTTGAATACTTCTCAATCTATAAGCCCAAATGGGGAAATAAAATTATCCCAAGAAACTAGATTTAACACAAAATTTGGCCATAATTTTATTTTGCCATTCTCGACCCGATACAGGGCCCAAATCACAGCACCAAAGTGGCACGTGAGCTGGCCCAACAGGGCCCAAAACCGGCTCAGCCCAGCCGGCCCGCTCACAGTAACACTGCAGCTCCCCAATTTCACCCGAAATAGGGGATAAAATGCATCGGCGCCAGGGCCGCCGCTTGCCAAATTCAGAGCAGCCCGACCGCCGGTGGCCGGACCAGAGCCGGCCGCGGCCCCTTCCCTCTCTCTCTCTCTCCAATTTCTCTCTTTATCTCTCTCATTCCCTCTTTGATTCACCATAGCACAGCACTGTGCCGGTAGCACGGTTAGCCACCATGGTCGGCCAGACCCTCACCGGACGATCGCCCAACGCCGGTGAGGGCCACTGGCCGCCGCCCAAGCCCGGTGAGCCGGTGAGCACGCCACTGGGCCCAAACTAAAAACGGCACAGAGAACGGCCTGTAGACATTTCCGCTCGGCTTCCCCCCCTTGCTCTGTGACAAATCTGGACCGAGGATTACCTGGAGTAGGCGTGTGCCAGGGTGAAGGAGGGAGTCACCCTCCATCTTCTTTTAATCTCCCAGGTGATGCCTTGGATCCAGAAAATTGGGGATCAAAGCACGACGCGAGAGCAAAGCATCAACATGAAAAACTCCCGCTGCCTCATCCCTGGTTCACACGAGCCGGGTGCTACATTCTCCCGTCCTTATAAAAATTTTGTCCCTGAAATTGATGCACTTTAAATAAACTATAGAATTCAAATAGGTTCTAATCAAAAGTTAACAATCTTGAATAGATAATTTACCTACAAATAATTGTGGATACTTCTTTTTCATTTCTTCCTCAAGTTCCTAAGTTGCATCCCTCTCAGAATGATTATTCCACTGAACCTTGACATAGGGAATGGTACACCGTCTCAGAACCTGATCCTTGCAGTCCATGACACGCACAGGATGCTCCTCATAAGATAAATCTTTCCTCAACTGAATAGGTTCATACTCTATTACATGACTGGGGTCAAAAATATACTTTCTCAACATAGAGACATGAAACACATTGTGTACACCAGATAGAATCAGAGGCAATGCTAGGCTGTAAGCTACCTCCCCAACTCTGCTCAAGATCTCAAAAGGTCCAATATAACGTGGACTCAGCTTCCCTCTGATCCCAAATCTCATCATATCCTTGGTTGGTGATACCCTTAAGAAAACATGGTCCCCATCCTGAAATTTTAATTCTCTCCTTCTGACATCAGCATAACTCTTCTGTCTGCTCTGAGCTGAACGAAGATGCTCTATGATCAATTGCACCTTATTAACTGTCTGCTGAACCAGCTCAGGGCCTAGCAATTTTCTCTCTCCCACATCATCCCAACATAAAGGAGATATGCACCTCCTACTGTTGGGGAGATTGTTGAGAAATTGTTGCCCCAATTTTATTGATTTTGATGATTACCAAAAGCCATGAGTATATTAAATGATGCAATGAATTTATTTACATGAGCAATGAATTTATTTCTCATAATCAATGAGTTTGTTAAGTATGAATATAATCAAATGGAAAGTAGCTTCAAGCTCCATGTTTAAGCTTTCAAAAAGAAAGTTTTATACTTCATATTTCAATCAATGAGTTTTTGGAACATATCTTGAATTGATTCTTAATGTCAAATTTATTATATTCAAGTCAAAAATTGATTTAAAATTAATCTGGAATGAATTTCAAAGTCAATCAGAAAATTCTATGATTTTTGATACGTTCCGGAGCTGACTCTAGAGTTTCAGAGTCGACTCCACTCAGTATACAGAGATTCCTGATTTTCTCGAGTCGACCCCTGTGATTTCAAGAGTTGACCCCCGATATTGTCGAGCCGACTCCATGACTGTTAGAGTCGACTCCGTTCAGACTCAAGAGAGTTATTTTTCTGAGCACTTCTCGAGTCGACCCCTTGGTTTTCATGAGTCGACCCCCGACTGTCAGGAGCGACACCTTATTTTTGTTGAGTCGACCCCTTAACTTTCTGAATGTTTCTATTTTTGGCATCGCGTCTTCGAGCCGACTCGCCTACAGTTGGAGCCGACTCCAACAATTCTGGGCATGACTTTTTCTGAATGCCAACTCAGCGCCAACGGTAATAATTTACAATAACGGCTATATTTCTTTGTTTCTAACGACTATATTTTTGCAGAGTCTATAAATAGAGAGGCCGTTTTCAAATCAAAAAATATATATAAATCAAGAGAGAAAAAGAAAAATCCTTCAGAAAAAGAGGAAAAACAGAGCGTCATTTGAAAAATCCGAGATTCAAAAATAGAGTGAAAGAGAAGGAGTGAAATCAAAGGAGACTTCATCTGTGCTCAAGTTCGTCAATCCAAGAAAGTCTAGAAGAAAATCCAAGAGCCATTCAAGATCAAATCAAGAGATTTTCAACATTCAAAGAAAGGGAGAAAAAGTTCAAATCAACTCCAACATTCAATACGTGAAGAATCTGAGCTGAGGCCCGATTCCACACTTCAAAGGAGTTGAGGAAAAGAAGAAAAGAAGAAAAGCCTACACTCAAATCGGATCTAAACAGGCCCTTCTAAACCTTGCTTTTATTTTGAAATATCTGCTCAAAAGGAGCTATTTTGTATTAAACTCATATTTTATCTTGTGGTTTGCTAATTCAATCAGTGGATTGAATTAGTGGAGGTAGTTTACCTCGTCACAAGCTAAAGATAGCTTGTGTGTTGGGTTTTGTGCTGGTAAGCCCGTGTAAAACCGGCTGGGTTCGTTGTGATCCCGAGAAAACAATAAGTTTGGGTTGTGAGCTTGTAAAACAACTCGACTGTAATCGAGGAGATTATAGTGTGGACCCAAGTGGAGCTTGGGAGTGGACGTAGGTGTTGGATACACCGAACCACTATAAAATCTTTGTGTTTGCCGTGTTCATTTGTCTCTCTCTCTCTTGCTATTGCGCTTTAACTTGAATTAATTATGTATATCCTCTCATCAATAGTTTAAATTATTTTAAAAGGCTTAATTTTTTAAAACCCAATTCACCCCCCCTCTTGGGTTGCCATCTGGGCCAACAATTGGTATCAGAGCTTGTGCTCATTTGTTTTTGATTGATCACACGATCAAGAGCGAAAGATCCAAATGGCAACACAAGCCAGCTCGAGTTTTGCTGAGGGCATTCTACAAATAGACCACCCTTATTTAATGGTTCCAACTATTCATATTGGAAAGCAAGAATGAGGATATTCATTCAAGCTTCAGATTATGAATTATGGAATGTCATAATTAATGGACCTAGTACACCCACACACTTAGTTGATGGTTCTATAGTTCCTAAGCCCGAAAGGGATTGGAATGAAAATGATAGGAAGATGGCTCAGCTTAATGCAAAAGCCATGAATGTTTTATATTGTTCTCTTGATGCTAATGAATTTAATCGTATCTCTACCTGTAATTCCGCTAAAGAGATATGGGATAGATTAGAGGTTACCCATGAGGGAACCAACCAAGTTAAAGAATCTAAGATTATATACTTGTGCATAAATATGAATTGTTTAGCATGGAACAATCTGAAACCATAACATGCATGTATACTAGATTTACAGATATTGTTAATGGTTTGAAGAGTCTTGGAAAAACCTATACTAATGCTGATTTGGTTCGCAAAATTCTTAGGTCACTACCAAGATCATGGGAAGCCAAAATGACAGCCATTCAAGAAGCCAAAGATCTAAACACTTCACCTTTGGAAGAGCTTCGTGGATCCCTTATGACCCATGAATTGACAATGAAGCAACATGTGGAGGAGGATAGCAAAAGGAAGAAGATAATTGCCCTCAAGGCTGCAGAAGTTGAAGATAGCAGCAGCGATGATGAGGATGATGATGAAGACACAACTCTTCTAGCAAGAAAATTTAAGAAATTTATGAGGAGAAAGAAACCTTTCACAAAAAGAAATTTGGAAATAAGATGGAAGGAGAAAAGGAAAAAGATAAGGACAAGGACAAAGAGAAAGACCCCTTGATCTGTTATGAATGTAAGAAACCGGGGCATTATAGATATGATTGTCCGCAATTGAAAAAGACTTTCAAGAAAAAGAAGAAAGCGTATGTTGCAACTTGGAGCGACAGTGATGAATCTTCTTCCGAAGAAGAAGAACAAAAAGAGGTTGCCAACATTTGTTTTATGGCGAATGACGACGACGAGGTAAGTTCTGAAAACCCCTGTGATGATTTTGCTTTTGATGAATTATTTGAAGCCTTCAATGAACTTGTAGATGATTTTAAAACTTTGAAAAAGAAATATAAATCTCTGAAAACTGAAAACATAAACTTAATTAAAGAGAAAAATGAAGTGATGCTTGCAATTAAAGATTTAAAAGGTAAAAAGGAAATGTTTCTTAAAGAAAAGGATGATTTTACTCATGAAATTAATATACTAAAATCTGAAAAAAAAATCTAATAAAAGATTTGAAAAAGCAAATACAAACTCTATCTTTGGGAAATGATATTGTAGAAAATGAATTTTTAAAGAAAGAACTTAAAAAATACAAAGATATTGTTGATAAATTCACCTTAAGTTCTACTAAACTAAACATGATTTTAGATAGTCAAAAAGCAGTTTTTGATAAGGCTGGATTAGGATATAATACATTTAGAAAACAAAAATATTTGAAAAAATTTTTGTACGTGAAGCCAAGTAATATCACTTGTTTTAAATGCAATTTAAAAGGGCATAAATCATTTGAATGTAATTTACAAAAACCAAATAAGAATTTAAATTTTAAAGGGAAGAAAATATGGGTTCCGAAAGGAACAATTTTGTTGCTACTAACCATGAAGGACCCAAGAAAGCTTGGGTACCTAAACATAAAGTTTGATTTTATTGCAGGAATGTCTTGTGGCCAAAAGATCAAAGAGAAAGTGGTATCTTGATAGTGGCTGCTCAAGACATATGACGGGTGACAAAGAAGAATTCATCACCCTTGAAGAAAAGAAAGGTGGAGTTGTTACGTTGGCGATAATGGTAAAGGTCAAATTATGGGCCTTGGTAAAGTTCCGTATAACTCCATCTACTTTTATTGATAATGTACTTTATGTTGATGGTTTGAAGCATATCTAATTAGTATAAGCCAATTATGTGATAAAATTTTAATGTTTCATTTAAATCTTCTTTATGCACTGTAACTAATTCTATTGATAATAGCATTGTATTTACTGGTTATAGACATGGCAATGTTTACTTAGTTGATCTAGAAAATTATCTATGAGTGATCATTGCTTAATTGCTGATAATGCTAATATAATGAAATTAGTTGGTTGTGGCATCGTAGATTAGGTCATGCAAGCACACACCTTATTTCAAAACTAATTAAAATGGATTTAGTTAAAGGGTTACCTAAAATAGATTTTGAAAACAACAAAATATGTGATGCATGTCAATTTGGAAAACAAACAAGAAGTTCTTTCAAATCTAAAAATGTTGTTTCAACTTCTAGGCCATTAGAGCTACTTCACATGGACCTTTTTGGACCAACTAGAACCACAAGTCTAGGAGGAAAGAAATATGGTCTAGTGATTGTAGATGATTACTCTAGATATACTTGGGTATGTTTTTAGCTCACAAAGATGAGACTTTCTCGATATTCCTGAAATTCTTTCAAGAAAGTCACAAATGAGAAAAACACTACCATAGTATCTCTAAGAAGTGATCATGGAACTGAATTTGAAAATCACTTATTTGAAAATTTCTGCACTGAAAATGGTATTAATCATAATTTTTCAGCCCCTAGGACTCCACAACAAAATGGTGTAGTTGAAAGGAAAAATAGGACTTTAGAAGACATGGCCCGTACCATGCTATGTGAAAGCAACCTACCAAAGTACTTTTGGGCGGAAGCTATTAACACAGCATGTTACATCTTAAATAGAGCCCTAATAAGACCAATATTAAGAAAACACCTTATGAATTATGGAATGAAAGAAAACCAAATAAAATACTTTCATGCATTTGGATGTAAATGTTTCATTCATAATAATGGTAAAAACAATTTAGGAAAATTTGATGCTAAATCTGATGAAGGAATATTCTTAGGATATTCAACAACTAGTAAAGCATATAGAGTATTTAACAAGAAAACCTTAGTAGTTGAAGAATCCATTCATGTAGTTTTTGATGAATCTTTAGCAACTAGTTCTGAAAAGCTTGATGATGAGGAAGATACAAACATAATTGAAAGATCTTGAAAAACTTAATATTGAAGTATCTTCAGATCATGACAAGAGGCTAAAGATAATGATTCACATAAGGATGATGATTAATATGATCATAATGATATAGATCTTCCAAGAGATTGGAGATATGCTTATAGTCATCCTAAGGAATTGATTATAGGTGATCCATCTCAAGGAATAAGAACTAGATCATATGAGAAATATTAGTAATCATCTTGCATTTGTATCACAAATTGAACCTAAAACTATTGAAGAAGCTGAAAAAGATAATAATTGGATGTTAGCTATGCAAGAAGAATTAAATCAATTTACTAGAAATAATGTATGGACTTAGTGAAAGACCTAAAAATCATTCAGTTATAGGATCAAAATGGGTATTTAGAAATAAACTAGATGAAAATGGCATAGTAATTAGAAACAAAGCTAGATTGGTTGCTAAAGGATATAATCAAGAAGAAGGTATTGATTTTGATGAAACCTTTGCACCAGTAGCTAGATTAGAAGCCATTAGACTATTACTTGCATTTGCATGTCATATGAATTTTAACTTATTTCAAATGGATGTAAAAGCGCATTTTTAAATGGATTTATAAATGAAGAAGTTATGTAGAACAACCACCAGGTTTTGAAGATCATGAATTTTCAAATCACGTTTTTAAATTGCACAAAGCTTTATATGGTTTGAAACAAGCACCTAGAGCTTGGTATGATAGGTTAAGTAAATTCTTAATTGAAAATGATTTTACAAGAGGAAATGTGATAAAACTTTGTTTTTGAAAAGAAAAAGTAAAGATTTACTAGTAGTACAAATATACGTTGATGACATTATTTTTGGTGCTACTAACGAATCTCTATGTCAAGAATTTGCAAAGTTGATGCAGGGAGAATTCGAGATGAGCATGATGGGAGAACTCAACTTCTTCCTTGGACTCCAGATCAAACAAGCAAAGGAGGGAATTTTCATCAACCAAACCAAGTACACAAGAGAACTACTCAAAAAGTTTGGTATGGAATCAATGAAACCCCTTGGAACACCAATGAGTCCTTCATGCAAGCTAGACAAAGATGAAGAAGGTAAAAAGTTGATCAAAAGTATTATCGAGGTATAATCGGATCCCTTCTCTATTTAACAGCAAGTAGACCTGATATAATGTTTCTGTATGTTTATGTGCTAGATTTCAATCAGAACCTAAAGAATCACACTTAATAGCTGTTAAAAGAATACTAAGATATTAAATGGAACAAAAATGTAGGTTTATGGTATTCTAGAGACTCCACATTAAACCTAATTGCATATTCAGATTCTGATTATGCTGGATGTAATTAGATAGAAAAAGCACAAGTGGTGCATGCCAATTCTTAGGAAGTAACTTAATCTCATGGTTTAGCAAAAAGCAAAATTCAGTTGCATTATCAACTACTGAAGCTGAATATGTAGCAGCTGGAAGTTGCTGTGCGCAAATCCTATGGATTAAGCGACAACTTGAAGACTATGGTATCACACTTGAAAAACACCATAAAATGTGATAATACAAGTGCAATTAATTAACAAAAATCCAATTCAACATTCAAGAACAAAACACATAGAAATTAGATATCATTTTATAAGAGAACATGTAGCTAATGATGAAATTGTCTTGATTATGTTAACACTGAAGAACAATTAGCTGACATATTTACAAAACCCTTAAGTGAAGAAAGATTTGTTATCTTAGAGGAGAGTTAGGGATTTGTGATCCATTAGAATGATTTTGAAACCCCTAAGAAAAATTATCTAGAATTCTTTCAATTCTTTGATCTTTAAGGAAATCTTATCTAGAATTCATATCTAATTGATCTATTAAAATCCAATGATTTTTTATCAATTTTTATGATCAATTCCGGACATATTTCAGATTCTCTGAAACTTTGTTTTTGCTCTGAAATGGTCTCGGAGCCGACTCGATCAGTATCGGAGTCGACTCCTGTTTCTGCTGAAACTCTGGAGCCGACCCCTCTCTGTGCGAGTCGACTCCACTTCGGGTTAGTTTCTGTGACTACCCGGAGTCGACTCCACACTTTGCGCGAGCCGACTCGAAGTGGTCCCAAGTTGATTTTTCTAGGGCAGAGTCGACTCCTCGTTCTATCTTCTCAAATCAATCAAAACTCTCTCCAAATTCCCAACCTCCAAATCCTTAGAAACCCTTGATTAACCTTTCCACTAAATCAATGGCACCTAAAACCCGTGGTTCTAGCCTTGGGCGGCCGGGATGAAGCGGAAGAAGACGGTGAGGCGTCCCTCGCGAGCCGTCTCCGAGCATGGATTCACCTCATCCTCTTCAACTCCGAGTGCTTCTCCTGCTGCCCACCTCTCAGGTAGACCGCCTAGCCGATAGAGTTATTACAACCGGGAGAAAGGTGGATTTTGAACTATTTGAGCATGAGGGTTTTCTTGTAGGAAGACAGTTAATTGAGATGGGATGGGAGAAAATATGTTCATTAGATTGCCCAACCTATCCCGCCTTGGTTAAAGAATTTTATAAAAATTTGTCTAGAGGAGATAATGGATTGGTAGCTTGAGAGGAAATAGGATAAATATCACAGTGGATTTCTTTCTAGACTTTTGGATCTTTTGTCTGGCCTTCTACTTTTTCACCTGATGATAGGAGCCCAGCTCTATCAAGATTGTTAAATAAAGAAATTGTTGGATTTGAAGAAGTTTTGCAAATCAACTATCTTTGGAATTAAGGCTTCTCCATAATATTTGCAGTAGGATTCTTTCCCTAAGACTGGGAGATTTGATTATGTATCTGAAGAGATATTTTTGTTATGGATGCATGTGTGGGAACCTATCAATCTTCCATGATAATTTGGTACATAGCTGATTGTGGAGCAAGAGGAAATCAAGTCTGCCCTATGGCATGATTTAACTAAGATTTTTCAAAGCCAAGGGATGTGATTTCCGATAGTGAGCCAATGAGAAATTTGAGACACACTGATTACTATAGCTTGGCTACTATTCATAGGATGGGATTTGTGAAGAAAGATGGAAGATGGGAAAGGAAAAACTGTTGGAAGATAGAGCTACTGATGTTGAGGCACCTGGACCTTCTGTTAGACATTCATCACCTGTGCCTCCTAGTTCTTCTGTTCCAGTTCCGGCCCCTTCTCCTGCTCCAATGTTTGATCAGCCATCTTCTTCATCAGTTTTTCGGATCTTCAGTTAGAGCAGCTCAAGAGTCTTCTTGATGATCAAGAAGAATGAAGACTGAGTTTGACAATAAATTCATGAATCTTAAAGAAACTCTTATTCATTAGATGATCGAATCACCAAGATTGAATCTACTCTTAGTTCCTCTACTGAGTCTTTAAGTGGTGATTTAAAGAATATTTTTGAAGAACTTAAAGATATTTGTGGAGATGGTGAGACTTATGCAAAGTGCAATGCCGAGCTTCAAGACAAGATTTTAACTGCTTGTACTTTTGTGGATGAAAGACTGAAAGATTATGTCAAGCTTCAATCTGATGGAATGAAGAACATTATAGATCACTTAACAAGAATTGTAAGGACTCATTTTTGATGTAATGGATGTTTAGTTTTTTCAATGTAATGAAATTTATATTATGTTTTACATTTTGATATAATGATGTAATGAAAAGTTAGTTTTGAATGTTCAATGAAGTCTGAGTTTGAATGTACTTCTCTTATTTATCAATGAATCTCAGTTAAAGCATATCTTAAATGTTTGATACTTCTCTACCTTTTTGTTGATAACAAAAAAGGGGGAGAGTTTTATATGTGTATATGCTTGTATATGCATTGAATTGAGAATGAATATTTAGATGAAAATGATTTTGAAAATTTAAATTGAATGAATGGGATATTTATTTGAGTTTCATAGGGGGAGCTACCTCATTCAGGGGGAGCCTTAACTATAAAATTAAATAAATTCTTCAATTAATCATGCATATACTCAATGTTTTTGTCATCATCAAAAAGGGGGAGATTGGGGAGATTATTGAAAAATTATTGCCCCAATTTTATTGATTTTGATGATTACCAAAAGCCATGAGTATATTAAAGATGCAATGAATTTATTTACATGAGCAATGAATTTATTTTCAATCAATGAGAATGTTAAGTATGAATTAATCAATTTGAAAGTACTTCAAGCTCCATGTTTAAGCTTTCAAAAAGAAATTTTTATATTCATATTTCAATCAATGAGTTTTTGGAACATTCTTGAATTGATTCTTAATGTCAAATTTATTATATTCAAGTCAAAAATTGATTTAAAATTAATCTGGAACGAATTTCAAAGTCAATCAGAAAATTTCTGATTTTTGATACGTTCCGGAGCCGACTCTAGAGTTTCAGAGTCGACTCCACTCAGTATACAGAGATTCTGATTTTCTCGAGTCGACCCCTGTGATTTCAAGAGTCGACCCCCGATTTGTCGAGCCGACTCCATGACTGTGCGAGTCGACTCCGCTCAGACACCAGAGAGTTTTTCTGAGCACTTCTCGAGTCGACCCGTTTTCATGAGTCGACCCCCGACTTCAGGAGCCGACACCTTATTTTTGTGAGTCGACCCCTTAACTTTCTAAATGTTTCTATTTTTGGATCGCGCTCGAGCCGACTCGCCTAAAGTTGAGTCGACTCAATTCTGGGCGTGATTTTTCTGATGCCAACTCAGCTCCAACGGTAATAATTTACAATAACGGCTATATTTCTTTGTTTCTAACGATATATTTTTGCAGATCTATAAATAGAGAGGCCGTTTTCAAATCAAAAAATATATAAAATCAAAGAGAAAAAGAAAAATCCTTCAGAAAAAGAGGAAAAACAGAGCGCATTTGAAAAATCGAGATTCAAAAATAGAGTGAAAGAAAGGAGTGAAATCAAAGGAGACTTCATCTGTGCTCAAGTTCATCAATCCAAGAAAGTCTAGAAGAAAATCCAAGAGCCATTCAAGATCAAATCAAGAGATTTTCAACATTCAAAGAAAGGGAGAAAAAGTTCAAATCAACTCCAACATTCAATCCGTGAAGAATCTGAGCTGAGGCCCGATTCCACACTTCAAAGGAGTTGAGGAAAAGAAAAAAAGAAGAAAAGCCTGCACTCAAATCGGATCTAAACAGGCTTTTCTAAACCTTGCTTTTATTTTGAAATCTGCTCAAAAGGAGCTGTTTTGTATTAAACTCATATTTATCTTGTGGTTTGCTAATTCAATCAGTGGATTGAATTAGTGGAGGTAGTTTACCTCGTCACAAGCTAAGGTTAGCTTGTGTGATGGGTTTTGTGCTGGTGAGCCCGTGTAAAACCGGCTGGGTTCGTTGTGATCCCGGAAAAAACAAGTTTGAGTTGTGAGCTTGTAAAACAACTCGCTGTAATCTAGGAGATTATAGTGTGGACCCAAGTGGATCTTGGGAGTGGACGTAGGTGTTGGATTGCACCGAACCACTATAAAATCTTTGTGTTTGCCGTGTTCATTTGTCTCTCTCTCTCTTGCTATTGCTGCTTTAAGTTGAATTAATTGTGTATATCCTCTCATCAATAGTTTAAATTATTTTAAAAGGCTTAATTTTTAAAATACCCAATTCACCCCCCCTCTTGGGTTGCCATCTGGGCCAACACCTACCATACAGAGCTTCAAATGGAGCCATCTGGATATTGGCTTGGTAACTATTATTATAGGCAAACTCCACTAGAGGTAAGTGGTTATCCCATGCTCCACCCAAATCCATCACACAGGCTCGCAACATGTCTTCCAGAATCTGTATGGTCCTTCTGATTGTCCATCTGACTGGAGATGATAGGTTGTACTGAAATTTAATTTGGTTCCCTTAGCCTTATGAAGACTCTTTCACAATTGAGACACAAACCTAGTATCCCTATCATATACAATAGATACAGGAACACCATGGAGTCTCACGATCTGCTCATATACAAACTAGCCAATCTTTCACTAGAGACCCCAACTCTGAAAGGTAAGAAATGAGCTGATTTTATTAGTCTGTCCACAATAACCCAAACAACATCATTACTCCTAGGAGTTTTGGGCAGACCAGTCACAAAGTCCATTATGATCATTTCCCATTTCCACTGAGAAATCATCAAAGACTGAATAGGTCCCGTAGGCCATTGATTCTCGGCCTTCACTCGCTGACACACCAAGCACTTGGCCACATATTGAGCAATCTTCCTCTTCATACCTTTCCACTAAAAATTTTCCTTCAAGTCTCTGTACATCTTAGTGCCACCTGGATGCACAGCATAGGGAGAATAGTTAGCCTCCTTCAAAATTTCGGCCTTCAGCTCCTCAATGTTTGGCACACAAAGTCTTCCTTCAAATTTCAAGGTTCCATCCTCCATTACATAAAATTCATTCTGAACTCCTGACTGCACATCTTCTTTAATCTTTTGTTTATCTGGATCATCATTCTGGGAGGACTTGATCCTGTCAACTAGGGTCGGTTGGAGTACAAATGCTGCAACAAGCCCATCAAACCGCTATACTCTCAATCCAACCTCCCACCTCTCAAGGTCCCTCAAATGTGAGGCTGGGAAGTAATCATAGTAGCTAACTCGGAAGAGGATTTTCTGCTCAAAGCATTACCTGCTACATTGGCCTTCCCAAGATGATTGTGCAGGGTCAGGTCATAGTCCTTTAGTAGTTCCAACCACCTCCTCTGCCTCAAGTTCAGCTTCTTCTGTGTGAAAATGTACTTTAGACTCTTATGATCTATATACACATCACACGACACCCCATAAAGATAATGCCGCCAATCTTCAGGGCAAAAACCACAGGAGCCAATTCCAGATCATGAGTAGGGTAATTTTGCTCATAAGGCTTTAGTTGTCTGGAGGCATAGGCTATCACATTCCCATTCTGCATCAGAACACATCCCAATCCTTTTCGAGAAGCATTAGTATATAAAGTAAAACCTTCAGATCCTATCAGAAGAACAAGAATGGGAGTTGACACTAGGCGCTACTTTAATTCCTGAAAAATTTTCTCACATTCCTTTGTCCAATCAAACTTTACTCACTTTTAGGTTAAGCAAGTTAGGGGCAAAGCGATGCGAGAGAAGTCCTCCACAAATTTATGGTAGTACTCGGCTAGCCCCAAGAAACTTCTGATTTTTGCCATATTGGAAGGTTGGCTCTAGCTAATGATAGCCTCAATCTTTTTCGGGTCCACAGATATGTCGTCTTTGGATATTACATGACCCAAGAAAGATACTTGATCCAACCAGAAATTACACTTTTGCAGCTTGGCATAAAGTTTCTTCTCTCGAAGAATCTGTAGCACAATCCTCAGATGGTCCTTATACTCCTTATGGCTCTTGGAGTAGATCAAAATTTCATCAATGAAAACCACCACAAACTGATCCAAGTATGGCTTAAAAATTTTGTTCATCAAATCCATGAATGTTGCAGGGGCATTAGTCAAACCAAACGGCGTTACTAAGAACTCATAGTGGCCATATCTGATCCTGAATGTTGTCTTAGGCACATCCCCTTCCTTGACTTTGAGTTGATGGTACCCTGACCTGAGATCAATCTTTGAGAATATTCGGGCTCCTTGGAGTTGATCAAACAAGTCATCAATCCTCGACAGATGGTACTTATTCCGCACTGTTACCTTATTGATTTCTCGGTAATCAATGCAGAGCCGAAGACTACCATCCTTTTCTTAACAAATAGAACTGGAGCACCCCAAAGAGAAACACTGGGTCTGATAAATCCCCGATCTAGGAGCTCCTGCAACTGATCCTTCAATTCCTTTAACTCAGCCGGGGCCATGCGATAAGGGGCCTTGGATATAGGTCCAGTTCCAAAAAAAAATCAATGAAGAATTCGACTTCCCGGTCTGGGGGCAAATCAGGCAATTCATCCAGAAAGACATCAGAGAATTCTCAAGCTACAGGAATATCCTCCAACTTGATCTCTTCCTTCTGAAGGTCCTTGGCTACAGCAAAAAATCCTTGACAATCACTCATCTGATACCTACCAGCCTGCAGCGCCGATATGAACACTGAGGCTAGGTGTTTCTGACCACCAGTAAAACTGAATGCAGGCTGACTAGGAATCTTAAAGTTGACAATCTTCCTGAAGCAGTCTACCGAAGCATGATAGGAGGCCAACCAATCCATTCCAAGGATAACATTGAAGAACTTAAGTGGAAGGACAATTAGATCAGCATTCAACCTCCTATCCTCCAAGACAATTGGGCAGGATTTGCATACTACGTCAACCTTCATAATATCTCCATTTGGGAAGGCAATATGCAACTCTTGTTCCAGAGGAACGGGTGTTAATGATGCATTCTTGTCAAGATAGATGTCAGATATGAAAGAACATGTGGCACCCGGGTTAATTAAAGTTTGAGCATAAGCAGTGCCTACTTTAATCATTCTTGAACATAAGTGTAATTTATTTTAACATTAAAGCATTAAAGATTTAACCTACTTTTCTAATTAACTATCAAGGTATTGCACTAGATAAGAATGTAATACTATATATGAAATTACATGGTATACCTATCACCACAGAATTAGAGGTGACAGCATCCTGCTGAGTGAGGATAAGACCCTCCCCTAGGTTCTCGGTGGCTGCTGCTGATGCTGCTGACTCATCCCTTAAATAGAAGAGGGCTGTTGATCCTTCCAAAGGGGACAGATGGCCATCTTGTGATCAGTTTTCCCATAGAGGAAGTAGGCACTAGGCAACCTGCGACAAGGCCTTCCTGGGTGGAAGTTCCCATAGTGAATGCAACGAGTCTCCCTATTCCGTTGTCCTGCTGGGGCATGATGTGTACCTCTTTTCCTGGCCTGAGCTGTAGGTTGGCCAGAAATAGGCCCTTTTCTCTTCCTCTGCTGCTCCCAATCCCTCTGAACAATATTCATATCCCTCTCAATCACCAAGGCATTATTCACCACAGCACTGTAAGTGAGAAGCTCAAATGCAATGACTGCTTGCCTCAGTATGGGTCGCAGTTCCTCAGTGAATCTGGTGATCTTGGCCATTTCATTGGTCACAATATTTGGAGCAAATCAGGCTAACCTGGTGAATTCAGCTTCATACTGGGCCACAGAAAGATTCCTTTGCTTCAATTTGATAAACTCTGATTCCATCTATCTCTGCACACTCCTAGGGAAGTATTTGTCGAAAAAAGCCTCCCGAAACTCTTCCAAAGAGATAACTTGTCCACTTCGCCGCTGCTCCTCAACAAACCACCAGTCATAAGCCTCCTCCTGGAGAAGATAGGTGGCAAATCTAATCCGCTCCAACTCCTGGCTATCATGGGCCGTAAAAGTCTTCTCCATGTCTCGCATCCACCGCTCAGCATCAACAAGATTGGTGGATCCAGAGAAAGGGGCAGGGGCAAACTTTTTGAAATCTGCAAAGCTACGGCCAACCCCTACCCAGAGTTGAGGTAGAGTAGGCTGGGTCAATGGTGCAGGGTGAGTAGGTAAGGTTGGTTGAGTTTGTGGAGCAGGAGGGGTAGGTTGGGGTTGCAGAATGGTAGGGGCAGGCTGAGTCTGCGGGGCAGTGGGAGCAGGCTGAGTCTGCAGGCAGTGGGAGCAGACTGAGTGGACAAGGCCTGCAAAATATGATGCTGCATGTCCCGCATCGACTGTGCCATATCCGAGAGAACCTGAAGCATCTCGGTCTGGAGTCGCTGCTGATCAGTCCCAACTTGAGTGACAGGGCCAGCACCACCGGTAGCCTCCTAACCTCCCTGCTGACCAGAATTACTAACCTGGGAGCCTTCATCATTTTGTTGGCTCCTAGTGCGACGAGCCATTCCTATCTCCTCATAAATTAGTTTGTCATTAATATCATAATAAATTTTGCATTTCATGCTTTCAAAGCATAATACCTAAAATTTCTATAAAGTTATAATTGTCCCACTGTCATCTTAGTATTTTGCCTAAAGTATCATTATGTAAGTGTCTCTAAGGTCATAACCTAGGCTCTGATATCATTAAAGCTGTCACGCCCCAGACCCAAAAATTTTTAAGCTAGGGTGACAACCCGCCGCATGCCAAAATGCAAGGCATCCCGAAATATGACACATAATGCAACATAAGGCAATCATATTATAATATCTAATCCAAAACCATAATCTAAAACAAACCATAACTATAAGGTTTGGGCTACAAGCCCTACACACAAGCATATCCGGGGTTATAACAACATAATGGAACTAATTTATTTAGCTAGAAGCTCCATCAACCCCATAAGTCCTTTACTCCTGAGGCTCTGAAAAACATTGTGAGATTTACATGAGCTCACACTCAATAAGTAAGCCTATTATAATGTAAAAATAGTCATATATCATTATAGCATTTCAAGATATTTTCAAATCACATTTTCATGAAAAGCTTCCAATTCAACTACATTTATCATGCTATCAAAACATGCATATCATCAGCTCAAAATAATTTGGAAGTTTAATTACATAACAAATGTCAAACAATGCAATGTAAACAAACCCACTGTATTATATAATCATTGATCTCCTATGTGTTCCACGGCCCTATAACACTCAACTGGTGTATCACTCTTAAATATCCCCTAAGAGAAAGGGTCCCGGTACCAGCGTTATGCCATATAACATAAACAATCACAAGACACCCTACAGATGTGTGTCCTCCATATATCTTTCCTTGTGGAGGTGGGTCCCGTATCACAATCAATCACAACACACCCTATAGGTGTGTGTCCTCCACATATCTTTTCCTGTGGAGGTGGGTCACGTATCACTTAGCATTTCACATCAATCCATATCATATGAGAACCATAGCGACACATATAAGTATATTTCAATATCATCATTATAATTTCATGTCACACATCATGCATCAACAGAAGCATAAGCTCCTCATATCACATATACAGTGATTTATACATTCATAGCATAAAAATACATCTATAGTACTAGTTTATTTTCTTAAGTCAAAATAACATCATTCAATTTTGCATATTTACAAGCCACTACTTTGCAAAATATAACAGTTGTATATAACCATAACAAATATTCAAATGCATACACATGGTACTATTTACTAATTTCAAAATAGCCAAGTCAAATATCAAATTCCATTTTTTTCTCATTTCATAATTTCATAAATTAATATAACTATAATTCCAAACTTTACATATTAAATATTATAAAATTCATGATAATTGGCTTACTTACTTCAGAATGTAAATCCAAATGGTGAACCAGCTATTTAGGCATCTGGGCACCTACAGCATCATTTTACACAATTAATTCTCTAAAATCTGAATAATAAAGTGACCCTTAAAACTCTACCCAGACTAATCCACGGGCCCAACTTTGGGCTTGAATATTTCTCAATCTACCAAATGGGGAAATAAAATTACCCTAAGAAAGTAGATTTAACATAGAATCAGACCATGATTTTATTTTGCCATTCTCTGCCCGATACATGGCCCAAATCACAGCACTAAAGTGGCACATGAGCTGGCCCAACATGGCCCAAAACCAGCTCAACCCAGCCGGCCCGCTCACAGTAACGCTGCAGCTCCCCTGTTTCACCCGAAATAGGGGAGAAAATGCACCGGCGGCCAGGGCCGCCGCCGGCCAAATTCGGGGCGGCCCGGCCGCTGTTGACCGGACCAGAGCCCCTTCCCTCTCTCTCTCTCTCTCTCTCAATTTCTATCTTTATCTCTCTCATTCTCTCTTTGATTCACCGCGGCACAGCACTGTGCCAGTGGCACGACCGGCCACCACGGCCGGCCAGACCCTCACCGGACGGTCGCCCGACGCCGGTGAGGGCCACCGGCTGCCGCCCGACGCCGGCCCGGCGAGGCGGTGAGCACGCCGCCGGGCCCAAACTAAAAATCGGCACAAATAACAGCCTACAGACATTTCTGCTCGGCTTCCCCCCTCGCTCTGCGACAAATCTGGACCGAGGATTACCTGGAGTAGGCGTGCGCCAGGGTGAAGGAGGGAGTCACCCTCCATCTCCTTTTAATCTCCTAGGTGATGCCTCGGATCCAGAAAATTGGGGATCGAAGCGCGATGCCGAGAGCGAAGCATCAACAGGAAAAACTCTCGCTGCCTCATCCCTAGTTCACATGAGCCGGGTGCTACATTCTCCCATCCTTATAAAAATTTCATCCCCGAAATTGATGCACTTTAAATAAACTATAGAATTCAAATAGGTTCTAATCAAAAGTTAACAATCTTGAATAGATAATTTACCTACAAATAATTGTGGATACTTCTTTTTCATTTCTTCCTCAAGTTCCTAAGTAGCATCCCTCTCAGAATGATTATTCCACTGAACCTTGACATAGGGAATGGTACGTCGTCTCAGAACCTGATCCTTGCAGTCCATGATACGCACAGGATGCTCCTCATAAGATAAATCTTTCCTTAACTGAATAGGCTCATACTCTATTACATGACTGGGGTCAGAAATATACTTTCTCAACATAGAGACATGAAACACATTGTGTACACCAGATAGAATCGGAAGCAATGCTAGGCTATAAGCTACCTCCCCAATTCTGCTCAAGATCTCAAAAGGTCCAATATAACGTGGACTCAGCTTCCCTCTGATCCCAAATCTCATCACATCCTTGGTTGGTGATACCCTTAAGAAAACATGGTCCCCATCCTGATATTTCAATTCTCTCCTTTTGACATCACCATAACTCTTCTGTCTGCTCTGAGCTAAATGAAGATGCTCCCTGATCAATTGCACCTTATTAACTGTCTGCTGAACCAGCTCAAGGCCTAGCAATTTTCTCTCTCCCACATCATCCCAACATAAAGGAGATATGCACCTCCTACCATACAGAGCTTTAAATGGAGCCATCTGGATATTGGCTTGGTAACTATTATTATAGGCAAACTCTACTAGAGGTAAGTAGTTATCCCATGCTCCACCCAAATCCATCACACAGGCTCGCAACATGTCTTCCAAAATTTGTATGTCCTTTCTGATTGTTCATCTGAATGGGGATGATAGGTTTTACTGAAATTTAATTTGGTTCCCATAGCCTTATGAAGACTCTTCCAGAATTGATACACAAACCTAGTATCCCTATCAGATACAATAGATATAGGAACACCATGGAGTCTCATGATCTGCTCAATATACAAACTAGCCAATCTTTACTTGAGACCCCAACTCTGAAAGGTAAGAAATGAGCTGATTTTGTTAGTCTATCCACAATAACCCAAACAACATCATTACTCCTAGGAGTTTTGGGCAGACCAGTCACAAAGTCCATTGTGATCATTTCCCATTTCCACTAAGGAATCATCGGAGACTGAAGAGGTCCCGTGGGCCTTTGATGCTCGGCCTTCACTCGTTGACACACCAAGCATTTGGCCACATACTGAGCAACTTCCTCTTCATACCTTTTCACCAAAAATTTTTCTTCAAGTCTCTGTACATCTTAGTGCCACATGGATGCATAGTATAGGGAGAATAGTGAGCCTCCTTCAAAATTTTGGCCTTCAGCTCCTCAATGTTTGGCACACAAAGTCTTCCTTCAAATTTCAAGGTTCCATCCTCCAATACATAAAATTCATTCTGAACTCCTGACTGCACAGCTTCTTTAATCTTTTGTATATCTGGATCATCATTCTGGGAGGACTTGATCCTGTCAACAAGGGTCGACTGGAGTACAAATGTTGCAACAAGCCCATCAGACTGCTGTACTCTCAATCCAACCTCCCATCTCTCAAGGTCCCTCAATATGTGAGGCTGAAAGTAATCATAGCAGCTAACTCAGAAGAGGATTTTCTGCTCAAAGCATCAGCTACTACATTGCCTTGAAATCAAATGTATTTATACTTTTTAATTTTTTGAATTAATAAAAGAAGCAATTTTATTCAATCTTGCCTCGTTTATATGAAAGATGAATGTTTATATGAAAATCAAAAATATATTATGAGGCTTAATTTTAGTATAATGTATACAAGAGGATTAAAATTACAACTAATATATTTAAACATGTCCGTGATTGATAGAAGTAAGGATATTCTATCGCTAATCTCTAATACGGTCCATGAACATTTTAAATATGATAATCTTATCCGGATTATTGTGTAGAGACACTTAGTGGAGGTATTATATATAATAAGATTATATAGGACAAGGACCGATATAATTTGAATCTTTATTTAAGACCGTTATAAAGAATTCAATTTATGTCATAAGATGATCACATGTAAATCAACCTTAATCCTGATTTAATCATAGACAACTTGAATGTGCTATTGGATCTTTTGATTTGTTTATTAAAGCTCATTTGATATTGGGCCCAATACTTACATCTTGAAGGTTTAATAACACATTGGGCTGGGAATGTGATTTAAAGTTATGAAATCCATGGCTTTTGAAAAGAAGCTTAAAATTAGTTCCCTTAAGTGTTGATTATGGGGCTAAATAGTTATGCGCACAATTTATGATTCGATCATAAATTAACTGTTTAACTAGTTAATTAATGGTACCTAAGGAAGAGAAAATTGGAGGGGTATAACGGTTATTTCACCTAGATTTAATTATGAACTAATTATGGAGGGTTGAATAACATGTAATGATTACAACTCAAATTTTCGAGTAAAATTAATCTATAATTTTTAAGAGTGCAGTCTCATATTTTTAGTGGAATAACTTCGAGATTAATAAACTGAATAAATAATTAAAGAGTTTTAATTGAGTTTATTCAAGTTTATTGGAGCTTGAAATTATGGGTCCATGGTCCCCACACCGTCTTAAGTTAATCGCATCGAATACTCTTAGATTGAATAATTAATATAATTATTTATTTTTCTTACTTTATAATAAAGAGTTTATTATGAAGATAAATTAATCAATTTGATTGATTATTTTTCTCACATTTATTTTGATACAATAAATTAATTATTGGATAAAATAAAAATATGTTTTAGACACATTATTCATATAATAGTTAATATGAATGGTTGAACATAAGTGTTATTGTGGAACATCACACAAGAGAATTTTGCTCTTGTAAGTGGCGCATATTATGAGTTGATGGAGAGAGAGAAATTTTATTTATTTTTAATATTTTTGATATATGTTTATTAAGAATATTAAAAATAAAATAATAAATTTGATTTATTAGATATTTTATTTAATTTAGATATTATTTGTAATTTAATTACAAATAAGAAAATAACTTTTTCTTTGATATGATCAAGGAGTTGATGTGCCTGTGAGAATTGTTCCCATGCGGTCAAAATAGGCTGTAACAGATAAACGTTATCTACATCAAATGTTGTAGCAGATAAATATTGTAACAGATAAACGTTATCTAAATTAAATATTGTAACAGATGAACGTTATCTAAATTAAATTTTTGATTCATCTCGAGCTTAAAAAAGTAGCATGAGGTGGACTTTCAGATGAGTAAGGGAAAAATAAAAGAAAAATTTCTTTCATCCTTTTTCTCTCTTATTTTTGTGTGCACCAGAATTGTGAGAAATATAAAAATCAAGAGTGCGCCCACTCTCATAATTCGATACTGATCCTGAGAAAGGTGAGGAAGGCTCTGGTTTCGTTTTAATTTTGCAGGTATTTTATGAAATACCTTGGCCCGTAAACTCTACCATGGGATTCTTAATCATAGCTATGAATCCCGTAGTAGGGCACGTCTATTCCTTCAAAACCTCAACATATAGGTATGTTTTTATATTTAGAAAAATTATATGATAATTTTTTTTTTCATATGACAATGTTAATATTATGCATGTTAAACGGTCCGCATGCTTCGCTACACACACACATATATATATATATATTTGAATACCAACAACTGGTATCAGAGCGGTCATGCACTAATATTAATATTTTCATGATGTTGATATGTGACAATTGACATGTTTTATAATATTTGATATTAGGCATGCATGTTATGGATGGGTATGTATAATATTTGATATTTAGTATGCATAAATATTTGATATTAGGTATGCATAAATATTTGATATATGACATGCATAAATAATATTTGGTATGCATAAATGTTTGATATTTGGTATGCATTTTTACCGTGAATTGTTTGCTTAAAAGTTGAGCATGGGATATAGATCCCAAGAATTGTAGGCGTGGACTTATCATGTTCTTGGTTTCTATCGTGTTCAACCTAGGGGTGATCCAAGAGGGAGGCTATTGGTAGTACCTCGGATCTCTTTCCCAATGGATGTATGATAGGGATATTAGGGATGCACTGCAAGGGAGGCTGCTGGTAGTACCTTGGTGCGTTTGACCCAACTATCTGTGATCCGAAGAGCACAATAGGCTGCTAAGAAATTTGTTATTTAATTAATTACCACATTGGAATTAATTTTTGAAACCAAAAGGATCTGCGATTTGATCACAGATTTTATCACATCAAAATCCAAACTGGTTTGTGTTGTACGTGAAGAAAATCGTTATAAAAATCCCAAATGGTTTGGGACAAATCCCAAACTTGTTTTTGAAGCAAATTGGGCCTAAGCCCACTCCAAACAATTTGGCCATAAGATGGCCCACGATCATTAAAATAAAAAAATTTATTTGATGAGTTAATTTTATCATGCCATATAGAAATTAGAAATATCCATCCTATGCATTATAAAATTATTGATTAGGACTATTTGACTAATCATGATTATGCCTATTTATAGGGTCTTAGTTAATGAACAAAGACAATATTATTATAATTCTAAATATATTTAAAAGGTTTTTAAATGGGTGGTTTGGAATTATAATATTAAGAATTTGATTCTTAAATAAAATTATGAAATTAAAAATAGTCTTAGGTTAAGTTAATATATGATATTAATTTAATAATGAGATTATTAAATCTAAGACTAATCTATTTAATTTTATAAATAAAAGAATATGATTCTTTATATAGAAATCAATTTCAAAAGTTAATATGTGATATTAAATTTTAATAATATGATTATTAAAAATTTTTTGATATTAATTTCTAAAAAGATAATAGTTATCTTAAATATTTACAAGAATTCGATTCTTGAGAGAATTAAATTCATAGATTAAATCTACATGAGATGACAAGATTTAAAGGTTATTGAATTTAATTCACAAAGATAAAAGGTTATCTTTATATAATAAAATACAATCCCACTTTAATAATGAGTAATTAATAAATTTGTTGGTCTCCACCATTGGTTTAGCACCGTGAGAGTTGAACGGTTCCTCGAGGCGCTTTGATTTTGTCCCTCTATGGTGGTGTCCGTTCAATTCAATAACAAGGCTAGATCTCTTAGGATAGAATTTCTAGATGTATTTCAAGCCTGACCTACCCTACGGCTGCACGATTGAGTTAAGTCTAGAAATTTGAAATGGTGGGTCTTACTCATAAAGATATGAGATCAAATGTGTTGATTATATCTTTGACCAAACCTTTTCTAATTTGGTAGTTAATAAGTGTGGAAATAAGAGTTATTTTAGAAACATACTTATTAATCGAGAAGAGTCTCGGTTTAACTAAGTGTGCAAGCTGACCTACCCTAGCGGCAGACTTGTACATGGCTAGTTGAATTATCGAGGGAATAGAATATGGGTTTTTTCTTGTATTTTCCTAAATTGTTCAATTATTTTTTGAAATCTCTATTCCAAAAACTTATAAACATTCATCTTGACTAATTTTTCAGAAAATGCTTTGAACAATTCCATTACTTCTCTGCTTTCTAGTAACACCCTAACTAAAGAAAACTATCCCAAATGAAAATCTGATCTTGACAATATTTTGACTAATGAGAACATCAAATTTGGTATCACTGAGCCAACCCTTGCTGCTGATCGTAATGTTAGAGAACATTATGACAAGTGGTAAGTTGCCACCAACCAAATGAAAGAGAAGAAAAATAGTAAATGTAATTTATTTGTACTTGAAGCTTGTCTAGTTGAGGTTGATACCTCCTCCTGGATAATTGATTCAGGGGCAACAAATCATGTTTGTTCTTCTATGCAACTCCTTCTTCAAGAGAGCTTTCTGATGGTGAGTTGACAATGAGGGTTGGCAATGGGGCTACGGTATCGGCCAAGACGGTTGGAACAGCCCATCTTTCATTTGGAGAGAAATTTCTTATTCTGAATAATGTTTATTTCATTCCAAACTTTTCTAGAAATTTGATTTCAGTTTCTAAACTTCATGAACAATGTTATGGAATTTCATTTAATGGAAATGTTATTTCAGTTTCAAGAAATGGTCTTGAAATTTGTCATGGATGTTTAGTTGATGGGTTAAATGTTTTATCGCCTTATGAAAATGTTTCTTACAATACCGAACTGTTTAAAGTAGCTAATCCTAAGACTAACAAAAGACAAAAGGTAATATACAGTGATAATGAAACATATCTCTGGCACCTTAGGCTTGGTCATATTAACCTTAATAGGATAAACAGACTTGTGAAGGATGGTCCTCTGAGAGAGCTAAGTGTTGGCACTCTTCCTATCTGTGAATCTTGTTTAGAAGGTAAAATGACCAAAAGACCTTTCTCTGCAAAGGACCAAAGGGCTAATGAACCACTAGAGCTAGTACATTCAGATGTGTATGGACCATTCAACGTACAAGCTAGAGGTGGTTATGAGTACTTTGTCACTTTCATTGATGATTACTTAAGATATGGTTTCGTTTACCTAATGCAAAGAAAGTCTGAGACTTTTGGAAAGTTTCAGGAATTTGAGCATAAGTTGAAAAATAATTAGGTAAATCACTGAAAACACTGAGATCAGATCGAGGTGGAGAATACCTTGATATAGAATTCAAGGATTACCTTATTGAGCATGGAATTGTTTCACAACTCACGGCTCCGAGAACTCCACAGCAAAATGGTGTTGCAGAAAGGAGGAACCGGACATTGCTAGATATGATTAGATCAATGATTAGTTATTCCTCACTATCGATATCATTTTGGGGATACGCTTTACAGATGGCAATGCACATTTTGAATGTTGTACCATCTAAATCTGTATCCAAACACTCTTAGAGATGTGGAATGGGCAAAAACTGAGTTTACGTCATTTTCGCATATGGGGGTGTCCAGTTCATGTTCTTAAGGGTAAATCTGGGAAGCTAGAACCATGAATAGAAGTGTGTCTATTCGTTGGCTACCCAAAGGGCATCAGAGGAGGTTTGTTTTCTTGAAAAATTATATACATAAATTCAAACCTCGCAGTAAAGTTGTACTCGAAGAGGTGCTCAAAGATCATATTACCACTCCATCAACAAGAGTTGTTAAAATTAGGGAAGAAGAAACCACAGCTCCTAGTCAGGATATTATAGTGCCTAGACGTAGTGGGAGGGTTATCAGAACCCCAGCCCGCTATAAACAGGATAGCGAAGCAAATGTTGTGGTAGCTGATACCAATGATGATGATCCATCATCATACTGGCATGCGATGGATGATCCTGATAAGGACAAATGGCTAGAAGCTATGAACCAAGAAATGGAGTCTATGTACTCCAATACTGTCTGGGAACTTGTAAAGATGTCGGGCCCATTGGATGTAAATGAATCTTCAAGAAGAAAAAAGGAGCAGATGGGAAGGTATAGACCTTCAAAGCTAGACTTGTGTCAAAGGGTTATACCCAAAAGGAGGGAGTTGATTATGAAGAGACTTTCTCCCCAGTTGCCATTGTAAAGTCCATCCGCATTCTCTTATCCATAGCTACATATTTTGTTTATGAAATATGACATATGGATGTCAAGACAGCCTTTCTGAATGGCTATCTAGAGGAGTCCATATATATGGAACAACCAGAGGGGTTCATTGTTAAAGATCAGGAGCAGAAAGTCTGGAAGCTTAATAGAGCCATCTATGGACCAAACAAGCCTCCAGGTCTTGGAACATTAGGTTTAATGAAATAATCAAAACCTATGGCTTCGAGCAAAATATTGATGAACCTTGTGTATACAAGCTCATTAATGAAAAAAGTGTGGTTTTCTTAGTACTTTATGTAGATGATATCTTACTCATTGGTAATGATGTGAAAATATTATCTAACGTAAAGAGATGGCTGGCCGAACATTTCCAAATGAAAGATTTGGGAGAGGCGAGTTATGTTCTTGGTATCCAGATCATTAGGAATAGGAAGAACAAACTCCTAGCACTGTCTCAGGCATCTTATATCGATAAGGTGCTGGCTCATTTTTCGATGCAAAATTCCAAGAAGGGTCTTCTTCCGACCCGACATGGAATTGTTTTCTCTAAAGAATAGTGTCCTAAGACACCACAAGAAGAAGAGGACATGAGACGGATTCCATATGCATCGTCATTTGGAAGTCTAATGTATGCTATGCTATGCACTAGACCAGATATCTGCTATGCAGTGGGAGTTGTTAGTCAGTTCCAGTCAAACCCTGGGATAGAGCACTGGGTGGCAGTAAAGCATATTCTCAAGTATCTTTTGAGAACAAGAAATTATATTCTTGTGTATTCAGATGAAGACCTGAACCCCTTAGGATACACTAATTCTGATTTTTAATCAGATAAAATTCTCAAAGGTCAACATCTGGATCAGTGTTTACATTTGGTGGTGCAGCAGTTGTTTGAAGAAGTATCAAGCAATCTAGCATTGCTGATTCTACCATGGAAGCTGAGTACATAGCGGCTTGTGAAGCAGCTAAAGAATCAGTTTGGCTTAAAAGTTTTATACTGACTTGGAAGTTGTTCCAGGAATGGGTATGCATTAACATTATTTTGTGATAATAGTGGTGTTGTGGCTAATTCAAGAGAACCCAGAAGCCATAAAAGGGGCAAGCATATCGAGAGAAAATACCATCTCATCAGAGAGATCGTGCATCGAGGTGTTGTCAATGTTATGAAGATAGCATCGGAACAAAATCTAGCTGATCCGTTCACAAAGATGCTGCCTAAGAAGACATTCAACAAACATCTTATGGGAATGGGATTAAAAGATATGTCACATCTGCTTTAGGGCAAGTGGGAGATTGTTAGGAATAGTGCCCTTGAAATCAGATATATTTATACTTTTTGATTTTCTGAATTAATAAAAGAAGCAATTTTATTCAATCTTGCCTTATTTATATAAAGATGAATGTTTATATGAAAATCCAAAATATATTATGAGGTTGTAATTTTAGTATAATGTATACAAGAGGATTAAAATTACAGCTAATATATTTAAATATGTCCGTGATTGATAGAAGTAAGGATATTCTATCGCTAACCTCTAATACAGTCCATGAACATTCTGAATGTGATAATCTTATCCGGATTATTGTGTAGAGACACTTAATGGTGGTATTATATATAATAAGATTATATAGGACAAGGATCGACATAATTTGAATCTTTATTTAAGACCGTTATAAAGAATTCAATTTATGTCATAAGATGATCATATGTAAATCAACCTTAATCCTAATTTAATCACAGACTCCTTGATTATGCTATTGGATCTTTTGATTTGTTTATTAAAGCTCATTTGATATTGGGCCCAATACTTACATCTTGGAGGTTTAATAACACATTGGGCTGGGAATGTGATTTAAAGATATGAAATTCATGGCTTTGGAAAAGAAGCTTAAAATTAGTTCCCTTAAGTGTTGATTATGGGGTTAAATAGTTATGCGCACAATTTATGATTCGATCATAAATTAACTATTTAACTAGTTAATCAATGGTACTTAAGGAATAAGAGAAAATTGGAGGGGTATAACAGTTATTTCACCTAGCTCTAATTATGCACTAATTATGGAGGGTTGAATTATATGTAATGATTATAAGTGGACAACTCAAGTTTTCGAGTAAAATTAATCTGTAATTTTTAAGAGTGCAGTCTCATATTTTTAGTGGAATAACTTTGAGTTAATAAACTGAATAAATAATTAAAGAGTTTTAATTGAGTTTATTCAAGTTTATTGGAGCTTGAAATTATGGGTCCATGGTTCCCACACCATCTTAGGTTAATCACATCGAATACTCTTAGATTGAATAATTAATATGATTAATTATTTATTTTTCTTACTTTATAATAAAAGTTTATTATGAAGATAAATTAATCAATTTGATTGATTATTTTTCTCACATTTATTTTGATACAATAAATTAGTTATTGGACAAAATAAAAATATGTTTTAGACACATTCTTCAAATAATAATTGATATGAATGGTTGCACATAATTGTTATTGTGGAACATCACACAAGAGAATTTTAGAGAATTTTACTCTGGTAAGTGGCGCATATTATGAGTTGATGAGAGAGAGAAATTTTATTTATTTTTAATATTTTTGATAATATGATTATTAAGAATATTAAAAATAAAATAATAAATTTGATTTATTAGATATTATATTTAATTTAGATATTATTTGTTAATTAGTTGCAAATAAGATAATATACGTGGATGTGAGAATTATTCCTATGCGGTCAAAATAGGCTGTAACATATAAACGTTAT
This sequence comes from Calamus simplicifolius, assembly GCA_900491605.1. Classification (NCBI taxonomy): domain Eukaryota; kingdom Viridiplantae; phylum Streptophyta; class Magnoliopsida; order Arecales; family Arecaceae; genus Calamus; species Calamus simplicifolius. The sequence goes on from UESW01004246.1 coordinate 699,786, forward strand.
CTATATCAAATGTTGTAGAAGATAAATGTTATTTAAATGTTGTAACATATAAACGTTATCTAAATTAAATGTTATAACAGATGAACATTATCTAAATTAAATTTCTAATTCACCTTGAGTGTAAAAAAGTGGAATGAGGCGATGAGTAAAGAAAAAATAAAAGAAAAGTTTCTTTCATCCTTTTTCTCTCTTGTTTTTGTGTGCGCTAGAATTGTGAGAAATATCAAAGAAATATCGAAAATCAAGAGTGAGCCACTCTTATAATTCGATACCGATAATGAAAAAGGTGAGGAAGGCTCTTGTTTCATTTTAATTTTACAAGTATTTTATGAAGTACCTTGCTCATAAATTCTACCATAAGATTCTTTATCCATAGCTACCTCAAAATATAGGTATGTTTTTATATTTAAAAAATTATATAATAATTTTTTTTTTCATATGACAATGTTAATATTATGCATGTAACGGTCCGCATGCTTCCGCTATATATATATATATATAACAGCTGGCAATGCATCAAACGTTAGTAGATCGATCTAAGTATTTCTTGACATTATGGCTCAGGTTTGGTCCTGCCTGGAAGGAACCAAACTCCGAATCCAGTTCCGAATTTATTCCCGTTCATGGAATGCAGAGAATTCTGTTCTCGTGGGTCCCAACTCCTTACCACTTCTAACCGCTTTGATCCTTATCTTCTTCTTTCACCCCATAACTCATTGGCCCAAAGAAAAAGATACCGGCGCACTTGGGGAAAACCAATGAGAGAATCGAATTCAGTGGGCTTACGCGATCTCAATTAATAGAACATTACTCTGTTTAGTCTTATTCAATCAATAGAAGGTTACTCTGTTTAGTCTTATTTGGCTTTCTGACGCTCACAACGGAATGATAAGAAAAGGAGAAGGAGACGGAGACGGAAGAAGCAAATAAATGGAACTCGAGTTGTTGAGCCTCGTTACGAGACTAAACAATGTTCTGAAAGTCTTCTCTTTTAATGTTATAAGAGGCCGTTGGCTCTGCCACGCGTCACAGTGCAATTGGAATTTTCTGCCTTCAAAAGTATGTTAAGATAGAGATCAAGCTAAATCCGATGACTTACCTTACGAAACTCCGATGTTTTAGGGTTAATTAAGCGTTAATTGTTAGAAAAATTGTTTCTAATTTTACAAAAAAAAAAAAAAAAATTCTAGAAAATGTTAGACAATTAATTTAAAATTTAAATTCAAAATATAAACTAAAGTTAAAAAGAATCAAACTAGTCGAGACGTATTAGACACTGCCCTAAGGACAAGTTTTCGCTCTCTCATGCGGGTTGTGATTATTTGTCCTCAAGGTACAACGACCCGGCTCGATCCGATCCTCCTATTGCGAGCACGATCGAGTGGAGGTGCAAGCCCAATGATTCTTATTCAAATAAAAATATAATAATAAAATAGTTAAATAAATCTTTTACCACCAGTAGCTTTCACTGGTGGGTTGAGACAGACTTTCTAGTTGAGAGGCTCCCAACTCCAATCACTTGCAGCAAAAGGATCTTTAACAATTGAAAAAAGCTTTTAGAATTTATATTTTCTTACTTCTTTGCTCTTACTTTACTTTTAAAATTTATATTTTCTTACTTTTCTGTTCTTACTTTTTTTGGATAGAAAGAAAAGTGGAAGGAAAGAAAACTGAGAGAAAAGTGGAACGAAAGAAAATTGGAGAGAAAATATTTTTTTTCTTCTTTTGATGATTGGGAAGTTAATAATTTATAATATTCTTATTATAGATATTAAAAAATACATCTTTTTTTTTTTTTTTGAAATAATCAATATTGGAATGAAAAAAAAAATAAAAAGTATTTTGAGAAAAACTTTATGTGGAGCCATCACTTAGGCCTTGTTACTGCTTGAGCGTTTCCAGAAATCATAGAACGCTCGTCGAGCATTCTGGCTTTCCGTGAGCAATTAAAGCTCGTATGGGTTCTTTTATATTTTTTTAACATTTTCCTTTTTTTTAACGGTAAAAAAGTCAACAGTAATATCTACGGAGAACTTTCCCCTATTTTCTGCGTCATTCTCTAACAAAAGCCTTGCATTTCTCCGAAGCCTCAATCATCTAACAGGCCCTTGAGAGAGATACCGAGAATAAGGAGGTGCTTGGGATTTTCGCTTTCATCGTATTCAAAGGTAAACACTTTCAAGCACTTGTATCAACCTCTTGCACGTTAATTTTTCTTTGAGTGATTGCGGTATTGCGTCTGTTTCATGCTATAAGCGTGTCTCTGCAAAAGTTTGAAATAATATCAAGCACGGTTGAGGTTTTAAGTAAGAAGTTAAGCAGCAATCTGGTTGTTTAATTTTACCATTCTGATTTTAATCTAAACTTCCAAGTTTCATTCTATCAAGATAAATTTATGTGTTTCTTCATCAAAGGAGAGAAATAATGAAGAAGTGCACCTCAGAATTAGGAAACTTTATCTTTTTTTTTTTTAAGGGAGAAATGGAGAAACGAAGCGTTGCCCCCATTAATTTATTAAAATTTCAGAAATACAAAATGAATAGGATTTAAGGGGGGAGAAGAAAGGGAGAAGTGCTATAAAATAGAAACTTTATCAAATTTTGTATATAATTTTTCATCAGATTGGGCGATCACAGTCATTAGTGCCATCACTCACTCACCATGAGTTAGACTCTATATTTGATCTTGATCTTGGTGCACATCAGAGGATGCATGGATAACTAAAATATTGATCTAATTGATGTTTTTTTTGTATTGTATTTATAATGGATGAATGCAATATTACTTTTAGCTGGTCTGCTATTATTATTATTATTATTATTATTATTATTATTATTATTATTATTATGTTGACTGTAAACAGGGATCAGGGAAGATGGGTTCCCCCTAATTTTATTATTGAAATTATTTACTAGAGAAGAATGTGAAATAATGTGAGTCAAGGATTTAACAATGTTCTTAGAAGAGCATGTGCTTCAGCCCCATTTCCTATTGAGATAGGCTTTCAGGACTCAAAAGGAAAGAAAATTTTATGAGCAACAGCTAGGATGGATGAAGATATGGTGAAAAAGATTCTAGAGTTTTTTTTTTCCTTTGCTTTTGGCTAACAAATCCATAGGCAATTAGATAATATGGACCGTAGCCTGACTGTTTTTATTATCTCTCCTCAAGGAAAGAACAGAACTAAACTAAGTTGATGTACTTAATTAATAAGAAGGGGACAAATTATAGAGGTGCTACGATTTATGAATGGCAAAGGCTGGCTCCTCTTGTACGCAAAGGCTATTGCAATGCGCATGACCAGACTAATACAAAGAAAATGAGGCTTTGACCCTCACAAGTTATATCCATCAATCAAATATTCATCTAGAGACTGGTTCATGTGCTAACAAGTTGGCAGGCAGCAAGCAGCTATTGAAGTGCTCAGAGGATGATGGCTATTTTATTTTTTTTTTTTAATGAGATTTTTCTTTCAATTGTTAAATACATATGGGTGAGGTGATGAAATCCTGTAGCTGGAGAAATTAGAAACCTTAAACCCTCTAAGAACTTCATTGCTAGATCTTTCAATGTAACTAACTACAGTCAGACTAGAGTGTATTTTACTTTCAGGAAAAATATGGGGACCTCTGATGAAAGACACCTAATTATCATGCAACCAATAATATAATTATCTCTCCTTCCAGCAGCAACACTGCCATGAAGCCATTCGCTAGTTTTAGCCCAATTGCTTCAATCCCAGTTAGGTGTTTCATCAAGGAAGGTAGCATGCCTTGCCACAAAGGTGCAAGATATAATAATCCAACCAATCCATTTCCTACCAAATCCCTTGCAGAATAAAATTATTAGCATAGCACCTGTACAAAGCTAATAGTACTCACACACCAGCAAAAGGCTCTCCCTTGATACACTAACACACGCCACACTCACTCATTCACACACTTGACACCTCGCACTCCTCACGCGGCTCACAGAACTCAAACCTGACACTTATCACGCAATACTCACGGTTACCCAAAAGAGAGCTCACTACCTTTGATTCACGCACTGGACACCTCGCACTCCTCACACGGCTCACAGCACTCAAACCTGACACTGAATTCTAGCGAGCATTTGCCTTTCATCCTTTGATTTCTGATATCGATCTATTTTTCAGAACGTTCATAGCGCTCAAATTCGATATGATATATCTATTGCAAAGCCAATTCAGTTGCTGATTGGCTTGCTGCCACGATGGTCTATCACTCTGATTTTTAAAGCTGAAAGCAGGATATTCTTGTCCTAATAACCTTTTTCAAATATTATATTTTGATATATCAGGTTTAATTTATCTTACATTGGTGTAAAAAAAAAAAAAGGAAAGAAAAAAAAGGGAAGAAGAAGAGAGCTCACTACCTTCGATTTATAGCCCTCTTGAGTCGGTGGATTTATGTCTAGACTTTTCCAGATGGCATCAAGAAAACTTTGGAATGGTGGTATCCAGCTGAGCTTTTCTTCTTCAATGAAGTTTCCAGAGAATCGGTGGTGAACTCTGTTTAACATCTCCAAGCAAGCCGGAGAACTAGTTGGCTCAATAATAATATCTGCGCTTGTGTGTGCTTTTTGCTCAACTTCTTTTTGAATGTCACTCAGCAGGCTAACTTGAAGAAAATTTTAGAAGATAATCAGGAAGGAGGAGAACTGCCCATTTGGAATGGAAATGGAGGGGAGGAAGGCTGCACTCTTCCAATCTTTGTCATTGCTGATGCTCTCTCTCTTGCCTTTTGAAGCTTGTTCTAGTTACCCTGAATCCAAGATGCGCTATCATGATTTCATTGTAAGTGAGAGACCCTCCTCTAACCAACTTTATTGCATTGATAAATACTTATGTTATTGGGCTGAAAATAGACACTAAAAGCTTGAGCAAAGTTAATTAATAGCAGATCAATTTGATTATAAGTTATGTTAGCTTTTTATTTTTGAGGTATTACAGTAATACCTTAGTTGCATTGGAGAAGAATTTTAAAGTTTCAGATAAGGCTAAAAATATCTGGAATTTCGAAAAGAAATGGTAACATTATTTGATGATGAATGATGGGGACATATCAATATTCATAGCATAGGAAAAATTAAAAAACTGTGTGTTTTTTTTGTCTTTATATCATTTTTGATACCTTCAAAAGATGGCTAAAGATTCAGTTGCTATGTTGTTGCATCATCAATAGGATAGTGAGAAACCGAAGCACGCACGTAATAAATTTATCTCCTCACTCATTTATTGCAGGTTGATTCGTCTCCATGCACTCGGCTTTGCAAAACAAAGGACATCCTGACGGTAAATGGGCAATTCCCTGGGCCAACTCTGCATGCCCGCAGAGGAGACACCCTTGTTGTCAATGTACACAACAAGGCCAGCCACAATATAACTATCCATTGGTCTCTCTCTCTCTCTCTCTCTCTCTCTCTAGTCTTTATACGGTATTCTAAAGGAGAAAAAACTTGCTTAAATACTAGCTGTTAAAATAAAATAACGTACAATATCTAGTGTTGAAAGTGAGCTCCGCTTGACTCGTAGCGCATCAGGCCGGTCTAACTTTGGGTTGAATTATGAATTATAGGCTAGGTTTGAGCTAATTCAGATTGGATTTGTGCTTAAATTTAGAACCTGAAAATTTTTTGGATTAGGCTTGAACTGTTACTTGGACACTTTTACTTGATCCAACGTAGATCATGTCCGAAACTTAAGCTTAAAGAAGGTCCGAAGCATTTAAATATGATGGGTTCTTTAAATTGTATACTGGATTTTTAGTTAAGTGCATGTGAATAGCTAGCAGAATTTTTTTGGATGTTTAGAGTAATTAGTTTAAATGTTACTTATTTTTATATAAGTATTTAAAAATTAAAATTTAATTTTATCAATCCAAATTTTGACTCAACTGGGTTATTGTGATTTTGAAACCCCTATGTCTCATCGCACTGCACTTCAAAGAACTGAAACAAGCGGTTTTGCACTGTTTCACTGAGGAGGTACTAAAGGATTATGATAAAATTTCAGGCATGGAGTGAGACTGAAGGGAAACCCATGGTCAGATGGCGCCTCATACATCACTCAGTGCCCCATAAAGACAGGTCATAACTATACCTACCGGGTTACGCTAAGCATGGAACAGGGGACCTTCTGGTGGCACGCACACAGCGATGCTTCACGAGCCACGGTTCATGGCGCTATCATCGTGTCTCCACTGTGTCCATCTTTGAAATCCGAGTATCAATGCGCATACCCAAAACCTCACGGTCAAGTGCCAATAATACTCGGTAGAACCTTTCTAAGTTCATCGCTAATTTGCTCGAGATCTTTTAATCGAATTTTCGTTATAATTAGTTTCAAATGTTATGGTGTGCTCTCTTTTGTAGGAGAGTGGTGGAACAGAGATGTGCTGGAGGTGTACAGAGAGGCAGTTGAAATGGGAGGGGATCCTGAGCACTCTGATGCTTATACTATAAACGGGCAGCCTGGTTATCTCTATCCATGCTCCAAGTCAGGTACTGGATTACAAGAGAAAACCAAAATTGATCTTAAGTTATTCAAACACAACTCAACTCTGACACCTACAGAACTATTTTTCAATCGCATTACTTTGGATAGAAACCTTCAAGATGTCGGTGGAACGAGGTAAAACTTATCTTCTTCAGATCATCAATGCGGCCATGGATGAGCAGCTCTTCTTCTCCATTGCTCAGCATCAGATGACATTGGTTGGGATGGACGGAAGCTGCACTAAGACACTGGCCACTGACTATATAATGATCTCTCCTGGCCAGACCATGGACGTCTTGGTAGAAGCAAACCAACCTCCTGGCTATTATGTCATGGCTGCCAGTGCCTTCGACAATGGAATGGGATCTATGGGACATATGGGTGCTACGGAGTCCATGGGTTCTATGGGACCTATGCCTGCCCAAACTGTGACCACAGCTTTCATTCACTACATTGGCTCTCCTTCCTTTCCTCCATCATCCCCTATGTTGCCACCCCTCCCTCCTTACAATGATTCACATGCAGCCAATAATTTCACAAGTCACCTGGCTAATCGCAAAAATCATGCAGGATTTTATCTTAAGGATGTCAACGAGCATCTCTTCTTCACTCTCTCGCAAAACTTGATTAACTGTGATGCCAAAGAGACATGTAATGGAGAGATGGGCATGAGGAACAAGGCCAGTATCAACAACATAAGCTTTGTGGAGCCCCAAGTGGATTGCTCCAAGCTTACTACTATGGGCTTCATGGTGTTTATGATGAAGATTTTCCAGGAGAGCCACCACTAAAATTCAACTACACTGGTATGAACATGATGAACAAGAGCCTATGGGAGCCAGAGATGGGCACCAAAGTGAAGGTGTTGGAATATAATACACTCATGGAGCTTGTTTTCCAAGGGACTAGTGTATTATCTGGTGAGAGTCATCCAATGCATCTTCATGGCCATAAATTTTATGTCGTTGGATGGGGGTTTGGGAATTTTGACTCTGAGAAGGATCCTCTTCATTACAACCTTAACAACCCACCCCATATGTCCACTGTTGCAGTTCCAAAGAATGGATGGGCTGCCATCAGATTCAGGGCTAGCAATCCTGGTAAGTTTTGGTGGTCATCTTGTCTTTGGGTAACTTGTGTCTATTATAACAAACTTATTTTAGTTTTCTTGCCTAAGTTATAAAAATTTAGAGTTCATGAAGTTCAAGTTTCTGTCTTTGTTTTCTGCTAAAAAAATTGTATTGTCGAACTAATATTGTTTACTAGGAGATATAAGATTCAATAGAGGCATTCTTCTGAAAAGGAGATCCAATGGAAATAGAATCTCAATAGAATAATGTCAGGAGGGGAGAAAAATCCAAAAATTCTAGCATTCTTTTGAAGAGAAATTTTCCATTGCATTTCGCCTTATAAGGGTTTGTTTCAATCTGTGAATACATTTTCACAAGGTCCTTTCAACGCTATTCAGTCCGGAAGTTCTTTTTTATATGGAAAGCTAATATTTTAATTAGGGCACATAGCTTTTATAGAGAAAGGCAGATGATACACACAGAAGATGTCTTAATCCCCTATTCATCTGCTAGGCAAATGACTCATATTAAAAATGTTGGATCATCACTGACATTCTCTAAACTAACACTGGCATGCAAAAGTTAATTTTATTGCTGTTCTTCAATTTAAAAGAACAAAATATTCATTTTTAAGGTCTTTTATTTCCTTTAAAAAAAAAAGCAATAAAGACAGGAGACAAGGATAGATTTTTCTATTCTTAAAATTTAAGGAGTATTTTAAGTTCATGCTTATGTGTTTTTAAATCATAGCTTGCTTGCATAAAAACTAGAGAAATTACAGGCACTTAAAATTCTCTAAAAAAAAAAATACAGGCACTTACAATTGTACTGATAGTTCCTTGAGGTTGTTTTGTCTTTAATATTGTCATACTTGGTCCTCAAATTTCTTCTATGGCAGGTGTTTGGCTTCTACATTGTCACTTTGAGCATCACCAGATGGCAGGCATGAGAATGGTGTTTATAGTTAAAAATAGCAAGTATGGTGGTCTTTCTCCTCCGCCTCAAGACATGCCTGCTTGCTGAAGGATAGCATACTCTTCCAAGGTGTTCTTTAGTTTAGAGAATTAAGTTATTAATCACAATTAGTTGATCTCATTTCCCTTTTCATTGTACATATAAATGTAGTACGAAAATTTATGGGAGAGTTGAATCGAAGTCTTGTAATGGCCTGGCTGTCTGAGTTTCTTAGATCAGACAAGTTACATAGTTCCTGCAATTTGATTGCAATAATTTTCAGATTTTGTAAAGCCTTTCTTGACTTTTTTTTTTTTTTTCCCTCTTCTTCAAAGCATACGTTTAACCTTACTGTGCTTCCATGAAAAATATTTTAGACATAGGGAGGGAAAAAGAGAGGTTACCTGAATTTTTTTCTCTTCTTTCACCGGCATCTAATCTTTTTTCATCAGGCCAACCGCCACCATCTCCGGCCAACGCTTTTAGCGAGAGGAAGCGAGTGGAGGGGGATGATGAGGAAAAGGTAAGTGGTTCTCTCTCGATCATGGTTTTCATTTCGAAGGTAGCAGACCAATGCCGAGTGCGGCAGAGCTTCGAGAAAAGATAGAAAGAGAGGAGAAAAGATAAAGAGAGGGAGAGAAAGGGATGTGGGAAGAGGATGAGTTTCGAATGGAGGCCTAAGTCCTCATTTAAAAACAAGGCTTTTTGGGTCGGTTGGTCCGTTCCCAGCGGTTCGGCCGTTTGTGAAAGGCGGAGGGAAGAGCCAGCCTTTGAGGCCGAGGTCAAGAGGCTTCTGGAAAGAGATCAGGTTCTGTTTCATGAAATGAAGGGATGATCACGAAGAACAGAGCTTTAGTTCGATAGGCTCTGTTTCAAGATCTCAAAACAAAATGTGATACTCTGGAAGCAGGCGAAAAGATTGGAAGTGGCCGAAAGTTATTGGTTTCATTAGAGACGACGATAGGAGTAGCTCCATTGATCTCATGCTCTGTTCCGGAGAGACGGTATGCGGCATTCGTTGCCCATGTGAGGAACAAGGCGGATAGAGGAAGTGCCATGTGCTATTTACTATATATTGATGTGTCTAGTATTTATAAAGAGTATTTGATCTAGTATGTAGAGTACGGCTTACACACAGAAGACTAGATCATCGGTTCTTTTGGAATACAAGTTTATTGTTCACAGTTTTAGATTGAACACACCATCAGTAGAACTGTAGCACAAATTTTTAGTAGGTCTGTCTTGACTACGAGGAATGGTTTATTCTAACTATTTGTGCTAGTACACTTTGTGTGTATTGAACAGGACCGATACTGAACAGATTACTTATGCTCTTAAGAATTCTATTTCTAGACACGTATGTAGTGATTATTGCTTTGATTCATAGAGTGAGATTCATGAGTCAATAAACTCAATGGGTTGGGCAATAACATATTAATAGTTGAAGGATCCACGTCTGGAATGCATTGTATCAAATCTTGCAAGAATTTTGAAGATACATCAAATAAGTTAAGTGGGTCTCAAGGTGGTCCGAAAGGCTCGTATAAATTCGGATTAGAAGTACAATTATAATTCTTTTGGAATGAATTGTAATTTACGTAATTGAATCCTAACCCGGGGTAGGATTAGAGATTTAATTACGTGGGTATTTGCCTATTGGTCCATGTTGTAGATGCTAAGAAACCACGGTGATCCCACTCTGAATACGGTCTAAAAGGTTGAGGTTGAGCAATCGAATCGGATCTGAAGGTTCGACGAGATGAGTCATTCGATTCCAGTATGGTTTGAGGGAAGATGAGAGAGAAGATGAGTGGTTTCATTAGAGACGACGATAGGAGTAGCTCCATTGATCTCATGCTCTGTTCTGGTTTCGGAGAGGTTCGACATCTTCAGTATGTGAGGAAGATGGAGAGAGAATCCATGGTGGATGAATCCATAATTTATGGAAGGAAATATCACAAGCACGAGGTAATTTGTTGCTATATGAGGAACAGCATCTCTGCAATGATTCCGAAGTATGAATATCTTTGACGAGGGCATTGACGCCGATCCCCAGAACCAACGACTTCTCCTCGTCGGCGATGAACACCGTGACGACCAGGCTTGGTCTGCCCTAGTCGCCGCATTAACTCCGTCACAAGTGCCATGTGCCCCCGAAGGCAATCCGTCTTCCCTCGGCCTCGGAGCTTGTCCCCATCCACACTCAGCGAGAAGGGATCGAAGTCCCAATCAGTGGATTGGCGGTGACGACGTGCATGTGGCAGCCAACGAAGGAGAGGATTTTGTCAGGGCGGAGCCGGGGTACGTGACGATGATGGGGAGGGCGGTGTCGAGGACGTGGAGGGCAATGGAGTCCTCCTGGGGGTGTGGGGTTGATGGGTCGGTCCCAATCTGAACTTCCCCACTCCGATTACTGCTTATCCTTGAGAAAGGGCATGGTTGGCTAACAAAGGACTTCTACTAGCATACTTTAAGAGTAGTGCTACATCTACTTTCCTCTTGATCTTTGACTATCAACGTTGTTTTATCTGGCTGAACTTCTTCGGATTATGGCACAAGCTGTCACCCCCTTTCCTGATGCTGCTGATAGTGCTATGGGAGGTCGTACGACATGGAGACAGCTGCAGAAAGCCGGTTCGTCTGGTCTGCTCCTGCCTCGTCTCCGACAGAGGTGGTGGATCTGGAGCTTCGATTCCCTGAAATAGTCCAAGTTTCCTCTGAAGTCTTGGAAGAGGAAGCTAGCAGCTAGGAGAAGAACGCGATCCTCGCGAGAAGCATCAATCGGTGGGTGCCGTCGGATGCAATCATTCGGGAGTTTCGGCGAGGTGGAGTCCCCAGCGAAGTGGAAGCAGTTTGCTTAGCTCACAGGTGCTATATATTCCGCTTCTTTGATCTCAGTGCCAAGGCGATGGCTCTGGGAAGACCGTGGGTTGCTAATGGGCAACCGATTGCCACAGAGGAGTAGAGTCCTGAATTCGTTCCGACGATGAATTTTGTTGCATCTGCCCTTCTATGGGTTCAATTGCCTCATATGCCATTGGAGTTTTGGGCAGATGAGATCCTGTGATCAATCTTATCACCGGCTGGGCAATCTGGGCAATTTCTCTTCTCTGATTCCTCAACCAAGGAGAAGAGTAGGGATGGATTTGCTAGAGCTTGTGTGCAAATTGATCTCAGCAAGCACCTTTCTGGCAACAGTATTCCTACGAGCATCTGGAAGGGATATGTGCCAATTGCGCTACGGTGAACCATGCTAGGGCTGATCCTCGGTCGATGGCTAGAAAGCCGATGGCTTCCCCTGATAGGTCAACATTGCGGATGGCTAGCAAGCACCGTCCAAGGTTGCCCGGAGACATCCTCTGAAGCTTGGCAAGTCGGTGGCTTCCCTTGCCTCTGGTAAGGACCGGATGCTAGGTGATGGCTGCGTGCCGAGGGAGTTAGGGCGTGCCAATCTAATTGAGACACCAACAAAGAGCTTAGGGTCTCAGTTAGTTCTGAATTCTGATATGGCATCAGTGAACCCTTTCTCTCTATTTGGTTTAGATAAATGGGCTGGGCACCCTAAGGTCCAAACGGATGCCTGCCCTGGTCCATCGAAGAAGGCCAGGCTGACAGAGAATACAACTCAACGAATTGTATCCAAAAATGCCAAAGGAAAAGGGAAAGCTATCTTTTCTGCCTCCAACCTAACACAGGCCAATGTCACCTCTTTAACAATTGCGGACTCACCCCAGGGCCCTGTTGCTTTGGTTGGAAAGAGCTCCACATCTACTGGCTGCAATGGTGTGACCTTTGCTCGGGACAAGGATGCGGCTTTCAATCCGATTCAGACAGAAGGACATTGCCATGACCTGGTTGTCTCTTGTCTCAAGAAAGCCATACTGGGGAAGGGTAAGGATACCCAGATCATGGATTTGCCCCCTGGACTTAGAGACTAATGAAGCGATGGAGGCTACCCAACTAATTGATAATAATGAACAATCAGTTGTTGACAGCCCTTCTGATGATGACATGCTGGAGGACCAGGCTGGGTCCCAACCCCCACCCCCAACTACCAAATGAAGCTTCTTATTTGGAATGCCAGAGGAGCCCAGAAACCTTCGTTTCGCTCCTCCTTTGGGAGACTTATGCAGCAACATAGTTTTGATATCTATGTACTATTGAAAACCCGATTGTCGGGTGATAGCCTAGCCTAATTTAGGAGATATGTCTCAAGATCTTGGTCATCCTATGCTGTGGAGTCATGGGGCTTTCAGGAGGTATCCTGGCTCTTTGGCGCAACTCCACTGCTCGAGTTGATGCCTTCCACCAGTGTAACCAACAGGTCGCTCTTATTATCACTGAGGGTTCATCTGACCCCTGGCTCCTCTCGGGTATTTATGCCAGCATGGACTTTCGTGAGAGGCATGTCCTTTGGGCTAAGATTCTTGGTCTTCTTCATCAGGGCTATCCTTCCCTCGTTGCGAAAGATTTTAATTGTATAGTCGGGGCTAATGAAAAGAAAGGGGGCAGGCAACGAGCTGGTTCTACAGACATTTTAGAGTTCAGGACCTTTATCTCTGATGCTGGCTTGTTGGATCTGGGGTTCTCAGGTCCCCAATTCATCTGGTGTAATAATCGCTAGGGTTCTACTAGAGTTTTAGAGAGGATAGGGCTATGGCTATGGCCCATTGACTTCAGCATTATCCCGCTACCACTGTTACTCACCTCCTGAGGATTGCCTTGAGTCATTGCCCCATCATAATAACCACTGAGCGGAGGCTCAGCAGCAGAAATAGTTCTGATTTGAGCGGTTCTGGACTTCCTATACTTCTGCCAGGACCATTCTCTTTCAGGTTTGGCGATTACTAGTTAGAGATAGTGCTACTTACAGGCTATCCATACATCTTCAGCTAGCAAGACGTTGACTTTTTAGATGGAACAGACGAAAGGTTGGGGATATTGTGAGAAAAGTAGAGCAGGTGGAAGCTGACATTATTATCTTCTAGACCATTGAAGACCAGGAAGGCTGCATCCCTGAGTCTGACCTTACATCCCTCCGAGCTAAGTTAGCCCTTCACCACTCTCTTCTTCTGCAGTAGGAGACTTTCTGGAGACAGAGGTCTCTGATACAGTAGATTAGAAAGGAGGACCGCAATACCAGATTTTTTCATCAGGCCACCTTGAAGCATCACGCAGCGAACATGATTCGGTGCCTTACCGATGAGGAGGGGCATTACCACGGGGATATTTAGGTCATTAAAGATCAGCTCTTGCATTTCTATCAATCTAGATGGTCGGAGCAAATTGGAGACAGATTTTCTGTTCATCCGATTTCGAGCTTTAAGAAGGTCTCTGCTAATGAGAATGATATTCTTACCAGGTCAATCACTACGGATGAGATCCAGAAAGCTTTATGGGATCTTGGACCTGATGGCTTCCCACCCTTTATGGGATCTTGGGCCTGATGGTCCCATCAGATGCCCCCCACACTCCTTGAGCTTGTGTGCCGCGCATCAGCTAAGCGAAAGGAGTGTAGAACTCTTCATCTTTGCTATTATCCTTTCATGCTTGCTTCAGTTCTGATTCCTTCCTACTGGAGAGAGCTTTTTTTTCTTTTGCCTTGCTTTGGATAATTTTCGTCCGCTCATTGGCTAGCTGAGGGTAGCTAGCAATCCTCTCTCGACGCAGAGTATGGAAGTGGATATTCGTCATCTATGAGTTGGAGAGTTGGTTTCTTCAACTGTGAGTTGACTTTGGGTCTTCAACTTCTGACATGAAGTTTAGATGTGGGTGCCTGTCAACATGCCGCTGAGGCAGAGAGAGCCGATGAGGCCGCAATGATGCTATTGAGGCAGAGACAACCGTTAAAGCTGCAATGATACCGCTGAGGCAGAGAGAGCCGTTTAGGCTGCAATAATGCCATGGAGGCAGAGATAAAGCTGTTGAGGCTGAAATAAAATTGCTGAAGCAGAAATAGAGCGATGGGGCTGAAATAAAATTGCCTCGAGTGTTTGTGTGCTGGTCCGGAAGGTGACTCGAGCGCGTACGGGCTGTTAGGGGTTTGAACTGACTTGGGGGCATATTCTAGTCGGGCCGAGTGGTATTCGTTAGCTATGATGCCGTCGAGCTCCTCCGGAACCGTCTCGGAGGTTTCATGGCCGGTCCAAGGGGTGACTCGAGGTCGCTGGAACCAAAGGTCTTGAACCACCGCAGGGGTTTCGCGGCCGGCCTGTGGGTGACCTTATGATCGTAGGACCATTGAGAGCCTTTTGAATGGTTGGTTTTGTCAGGTTTCCTGTAGTGCATTCAGACACTAATGAAAAGAAACTTTCTCAAAGTGCAGTATACTTAGCTTTTTCATAGCTGTTTGCCTTTGCGTCGTGTTTGGTGTCGAGGCCGTACGAGGCCGAGGAGAAAAGCCGAGGCCGTATGAGGCCGAGGAGAAAAGCCGAGGCCGAGCCACTTGGGAGCAGCTGTGAGGGCTCTATGACGTGATAGTCGGGCCGAGGGAGCGTGCATGGCCGAGTGCCGAGGCAGAGGCTCGAGGCCGAGGCGGAAGCTCGAGGCCGAGGGGGAAAAGCTGAGGCCATATGAGGCCGAGGAGAAAAGCCGAGACCGAGGGAACATGTCTGAGGCCGAGCGCCAAGCATGAGTTGAGGCCTAGGGGAACTTGGTGTCAAGGCCGAGGCCGAGGGGAACTTGGTGCCGAGGCCGATTGGTGCCGAGGCCGAGGCTGACTGGGGCCGAGGGGATCTCGGCAACTTGCATGGCCAAGGGGGGCTCGGCAGTTTCCGAAGGAGCTTGGGAGCAGCCGCGGGGGCTCTATGATGTGGCAATCGGGCCGAGGGAGCATGCATGGCCGAGTGCCGAGGCGGAAGCTCGAGGCCAAGGCTGAGGCGAAAGCTCGAGGCTGAGAGGGTGCCAGGTCCAAAGCCGAGGGTGAGGGGAACCCGGAGACCGAAGGGACCTCGGAGGCTGAAGTCACCCTTCGCGCCTGCCCTTTCATGTCAACTTCAACTGTAATTCCTTGCCGGTGGGGAAACCCCTTTCCTTTTGCGGTGCCTTGTGTTGACATTTTCATGCTTCATTTGATTAGCAGCCAATAGTCCTCTTCTGATGCGGAGCCCAGGAGCGGATGCTCGTCAACCGATTGGTCATTGGCTGCTGATTCAGAGTTGAAGCCGCGGAGGCTAAAATGAAGCCGTTGAGGCTATGACGAAGCCACTGAGGCAAAGTTGAGGCCGTCAAGAGCCTTTTGAACCTCGGAGGGTGACTTGAGAGTTGCCAAAGTCATCAGATGCCTTTTAACCCCAAAGGGTGACCTGAGAGTCGCTGTGATAGGACCATACTCGGAAGCCTTTAACCCTGAAGGGTGACCTGAGGGTGCTTGGACCAGGCTCAGGTGCTTTTTGAATCCCGAAGGGTGACCCGAGGGTGCATGGACCAGGCTCAGTTTCCTTTTGAACCCCGAAGGGTGACCTGAGAGTTGAGTCGTCAGATGCCTTTTTCTTCGCGTCAACAATCTTTGCTGCCGATGTTGGAGTCAGTTTTGGCCTTTGGTGCCGAGCTGGCCTCGGGCTTGAGTACCGATGGTACATCAAGCTTTGAGTGCCGACCGAAGTCGGGCTTGAGTGCTGATGGTACATCAGGCTTTTCGGATTCGATGGTACACTGATTTCGGTGGCGATGGTACATTAGGCTTTGAGTGCCGACCAGAGTCGGGCTTGAGTGTCGATGGTACATCGAGCTTTTTGGATCCGTTAGTACAACGGTCTTCGGTGCCAATGGTACATTGGGCTTTGAGTGCCGAGGCGAGCTCGGGCTTAGGTGCCGAGGAGAGCTCGGGCTTTAGTGCCAATGGTACATCGGGCATTTGGTGCCGAGCTAGAGTCGGGCTTTGAGTGCTGAGCTGGGGTCGGGCTTGGAGACGCCAATGCAAGATTGGTCTTTGTTGAGAAATTATTGAAACATAATTGCCCCAACTTTATTGATTTTGATGATTTTCAAAAGCCATGAGTACCTTAAAGAATAAAATGTGTTTATTTATCAAAAACCTTGAGCTTATTCAAATTGAAAGGAATGAACTATCAATGGTTATATCAAATGAGTTTTGAATCTATTAGAAAAAGGAGTTTCAAGTTCTATGCTTAAAAGATTTCAAAAAGGAATTTTTATACATTATAATTCAATCGATGAATTCTTGAAACACGTCTTGAATCCATGATAAACGTCATATTTAATGTATTCAAGTCAAATTTATATTTTAAATTTATTTGGGACAAGTTTTAAAGTCTATCAGAACATTTTTCTGATTTTTGTATCTCTCCCGAGCCGACTCAAGGATTTCCGAGTCGACTCCCCAAAATGCCTGATTTTCTCGAGTCGACCCTTGGTTTTTCAAGAGTCGACCCCTGACTTCTTGCGAGCGACTCCTGTCTGTGCGAGCCGACTCCGCTCAAACAACAGAACCCATGTTTTTTGAGCACTTCTCGAGTCGACTCCCCATTTTTCTCGAGTCGACTCCCAACTTTCGCGAGCCGACACTTCTGTTTTCGCGAGTCGACCCTTCATTGCTTAAAATGTTTCTATTTTTGGTAATCGACCTCGAGCCGACTCCCACAAAGCTCGAGTCGACTCCGCGAATTCTGGGCGCGATTTTTAACGATGACACATCAGCCCCAACGGTAAGATTTTTGAATAACGGCTATTTTTCCTTGTCTCTAACGGATATATTTTTGCAGATTCTATAAATAGAGAAGCTCTTTTCAACTCAGAAGGATCGATTTTGAAAATCAAAGAGAGAAAAGAATATCTTTTGAAAAGAGGGAAAAATAGAGCATATTGAAAAAATTATTTAGCTCAAAGGAGAGTGATTAAAAGAAGAGAAATCCAAGAGAAAGTTTCGTCTGCTCCTTTCCATCAATCCACGAGAGTCAAAAGAAAATCCACAAGCATTTCAAAGGTCAAATCGGAGGATTTTCAAAAGGAGAAAAAGCTTCATCTCAACTCCAAAGTCTTCAACGGTCAAGAATCTTGCTGAGGCGTGATTCAACACTTCTAGAGGAGTTAAAGAGAGGAAGGAAAAAAGCCCAAGCCTCTACCATCTGCAATACTATCAGGCTTTTCTAACCTTATATTATTTTGTACTTCATTTGTATATTTGCTCAAGGGGAGCACATTATTGTTCAAACACTTCTATTCTATTTGTTTGCTGATTCAATCAGTGGATTGAATCAGTGGAGGTTGGTATACCTCGTTACAAGCCGGAGTGCTTGTGTTGGGTTAGTTGTGAGCCCGTGAAAAATAACGTGTAGGGTTTTGTACTGGTAAGCCCGAGTTAAAACCAGCTGGGTTCGTTGTACGCCCGTGAAAACAACAAGTTTGAGTTGTGAGCTTGGAAAACAACTCGGCTGTAATCTAGAGAGATTATAGTGTGGACCCAAGTGAATCTTGGGAGTGGACGTAGGTGCTGGTTGCGCCGAACCACTATAAAATTATCTTGTGTTTGCCGTGCCTTATTTTCTCTATCTCTATCTCTCTTTATTTGCTTGTGTATTGATTTTAGTTAGCCTCTCACTTGCACATCTTGCTAACTAATCAATTAAAGTTAAAAAGTCTTAAATTTTTAAGAACCCAATTCACCCCCCCCCTCTTGGGTTGCCATCTGGGCCAACAATTGGTATCAGAGCTAGTGCTCATTTAGAATTTGATCTCACGATCAAGGGCTAAAGATCCATATGGCAACACAAATTGGTTCAAGTTTTGCTGAAGGTCATTCTACGAATCGACCTCCTTTATTTAATGGAACCAACTATTCATATTGGAAAGCTAGAATGAGAATATTCATTCAAGCTTCGGACTATGAATTGTGGGGAGTAATAATAAACGGACCTAGTACACCCACACACCTTATTGATGGCACTATTGTTCCTAAACCCGAAAGGGATTGGAATGATAATGATAGGAGAATGACACAACTAAATGCTAAGGCCATTAATATTTTATATTGTTCCTTAGACTCAAATGAATTCAACCGAATCTCAACTTGTAATTCCGCAAAAGAAATTTGGGATAGGTTGGAAATAACTCATGAAGGAACAAACCAAGTAAAGGAATCAAAATAAACATTTTGGTTCACAAATATGAATTGTTTACAATGGAACAAACTGAAACCATCACATGCATGTTCACTAGATTTACTTATATTGTGAATGGTCTGAAAAGTCTTGGTAGAATTTATACTAATGCTGATCTTGTGCGTAAAATTCTTAGGTCACTACCAAGATCGTGGGAAGCTAAAGTCACTGCTATCCAAGAAGCAAAGGACCTCAATGCATTACCTTTAGAGGATCTTCTAGGATCCTTAATGACCCACGAGTTAACAATGAAGCAGCATGTTGAGGAGGAAACAAAAAGAAGGAAAACACTTGCCCTCAAGACTGCAGAAATGGAAGAGAGCAGCAGTGAAAGTAATGATGAAGATGATGAGGAAACTGCTCTCTTGGCCAAAAAATTCAGAAGATTTATGAGAAAAAGGCCATTCCATAAAAAGAAATTTGGAGCAAGATTTGAAGGAGAAAAGGATAAGAAAAAGGACAAGGAGAAAGAAAAAAAAAAGAGCCCTTAGTATGTTATAAGTGCAAAAAGCCAGGGCACTTTAAGTATGATTGTCCTTTGCTGAAAAAGGCCTATAAGAAAAAGAAGAAAGCATACATGGCAACATGGTCTGATGAATCTTCCTCGTCGGAAGAAGATGAGCAAAAGGAAGTTGCCAATATCTGCTTCATGGCCAACGACGACGACAACGACAATGAGGTAAGTTCTGAAAACTCAAATGATGACTTTACATTTGATGAAATGTTTGAGGCTTTCAATGAACTTATGATTGATTTTAAATCCTTAAAAAATAAGTATAAGTTTTTGAAAAATGATAATGTTAGTTTAGCTAAAAGTAAAAATGAATTAGCTTTAGAAGTTAAGAACTTAACAAATGAAAAAGAAGAAATAAGCAAAGAAAGAGATAATCTTAATCAAGAAATAGATTGTTAAAATCTGAAACCAAAAACTCAACAAATGATTTAAAAGATCAACTAAAACTTTAGCTTTAGAAAAAGAACAGCAAGTTAAAGAAAATGACTCTCTTAAGAAAGATGTTAAAAAATATAAAGACATTGTTGAGAAATTCACTTTAAGTTCAACTAAACTTAACATGATCTTAGATAGTTAAAAAGCTGTTTTTGACAAAGCAGGTTTAGGATATAACACATTAAGAAAACAAAAATCTCTAAAAAATATTTTTATAAAAGCTAA
The DNA here is from genome assembly GCA_900491605.1 of Calamus simplicifolius. NCBI lineage: Eukaryota > Viridiplantae > Streptophyta > Magnoliopsida > Arecales > Arecaceae > Calamus > Calamus simplicifolius. Next base: position 719,619 of record UESW01004246.1, read on the forward strand.
CCAAAGTAATATAACTTGTTTCAAATGTAATGAAAAAGGTCATAAATCATTTGAATGCAAAACGTTAAAGAATAACAACAAGTTAAATGTTAAAGCTAAGAAAATATGGGTTCCGAAAGGAATAATTTTTATTGCTGCTAACCATGAAGGACCCAAGAAAGCTTGGGTACCTAAGCATAAAGTTTAAATTATGTTGCAGGAATGTCTTGTAGCCAAAAGATCAAAGAAAAAATGGTACCTTGATAGTGGCTGCTCAAGACATATGACGGGTGACAAAGATGAATTCATCACCCTAGAGGAAAAGAAAGGTGGAGTTGTGACGTTTGGCGACAACGGTAAAGGTCAAATTATGGGCCTTGGTAAAGTTCGCATAACTCCATCTATAGTTATTGATAATGTACTTTATGTTAATGGTTTGAAGCATAATCTAATTAGCATAAGCCAATTATGTGATAAAAACTTTAATGTTTCATTTAAATCTTTATTATGCACTGTAACTAATTCTATTGATGATAGCATTGTATTCACTGGTTATAGACATGGCAATGTTTACTTAGTTGATCTAGAAAAATTATCCTTGAGTGATCATT
>UESW01004246.1:727893-793975 GCA_900491605.1 Calamus simplicifolius
CACATGATACATCCTTGGAGGGAGGGGAGAGAGAGGAGAGAGAATTGAAGTATATCGATGAAAATATGAGAATAAAATTAAAAGGATTTTTCATTTATAATGCTCATGGATGTATGCATGATACACATTGATGCACACATGGCAAATCATTTTCATATTCATGAGCATAGAAGAGTAATATGTTAGTAAATCGAAGTTCAAAATAGATTTATGAAAAATTGCTTGCTTAGCCTAAAGTAATTTATAAAAATCATCTTAAGTGAAAACTGATTAGTGGATTACTTTGTAATGCCTTAAGTCTCAAGAGGAGGATCAATATATTGCTTGTACAAGGGATATTGGAGCATCTTGAAATTATTAAGTATATAAATAAAATTGAATAACTGATAAATTATTGGGCATTCCGTCCAGATTTTCTTACGATATTAATCACCTAAATCTCTCTCTCTCTCTCCCACTCACTCACTCACTCACTCTCTCTCTCTCTCTCTCTCTCTTTCTCTGCTTTTTATTTTAGTTTAATCAAGTTCTTCTTTGTCCTATGATGAATATTTTAGTTTATTATTATTATTATTATTATTGTTGTTGCCGCCGGGATCCATCCTTCAATACGGGCGCAATCGATCTCCAGGGGCGGACCTGCACACAAGTCCTTACGCGAGAGGCATTGGGGTGGCCCTCCGCGGAAGACCCTCCGACGCTCAAGTCATGGGAGGAAATCAGCGATCAATCAGAAAATGGGGAGGTGGATCTCTCTGGGGAGTCTCTCTGGGGGCGGCCGATCGGAAACTCTAGAGGGTGAGAGCACCGACGAGCAGCCGGGGAGAGCAGAAGAGTGGGAGTGAGGGTGTGAGTGCGCATACCTGAGGGAATCTATGAGTGTCATACTTATAGCTGTCACCTAGATCTTGAGCGCCTTCTGGAAGGTTCAGAGGCTGTTAGGATATGGGGATGGATCGAATCGGGCCGTTGTGGGGCTGTTGGGATCCATATCTTGTCTGTTAGGGGATCGACGGCTAGGAGAGCTCCTTGATGGCTTGAGATCTGGTAGGTGTGTAGGTCTCGGGTAGCCGTGATAGGTTCTAGACCACTTCTCAACATGATTCCTTGCCTAGGATGTTGTTTCAGTAGGGCCTAGGCTCTCCGCGTCAGGTTTTCGTGGAGGTGAGTATTGGATCGTGGGTCGCTCAGTGAAGCCGGCCATGGAGGCTCGGGGGAAACGAGCTACAGGAAGCTCAGGAGGGCCGAGCTATGGGAGCTCGGGGAGCGAGCTATAGAAGCTCGGGGGAGCCAAGCTATGGAAGCTCGGGAAGATGAGCCATAGAAACTCGGGAGAGCCGAGCCATGGAAGCTCGGGGAAGACGAGCTATGGAAGCTCGGGAGAGCCAAGCCATGGAAACTCGGTGAGACGAGCTATGGAGGCTGGGGGAGACGAGCTACTGGAGGCTCGGAAGAGCCGAGCTATGGGAGCTCGGGGGAGCCGAGCTACTGAAAGCTCGGGGGAGACGAAGGGAGGAGGTCGGTCTTAGCCTCTTTGCACGGATATTAATGCAATAACGGTTTACCCCCCAACACATGCCCTCCACTCCCTAGTTCGAAGCGTAGGTTTGGGCATAGGGAGTACAAGTCCAGGTGGCACACTTTGGATGGGGCGATAGTCTTGACTAGCGAATCGATAGACGATCTGGTTTGGTTTGTGTCTAATTAAAACTTGAGAAATGAAGCCAGTCGGTTAAGACCGACGGACAGGGTAGGTCGGCTTGGGCCGACAAACGAAATAGATCGGCTAGGGCCGACGGCAAAGTAGGTCAGCTAGGGCCGATGACAAAGTAGGTCGGCTAGGGCCGACATATGAGGGTGGTTGACGAAGTATTTTTCGCTTCCTTTGGTCACTTCATTTTTCATTGAATGAAAGAATGGTTTGTGTAGCCTTCGCGCTCATTTTTGTTTTGAGACGCCCAATTTTGTCGCACAAGTTCTTCAAGTGATTAACTTCGTTGGGGCGCCATCGACGAACAATCATTTTGCTATTTGCCAGCGCCCTGCCGTTCTGCAGATAAACCGGTTTTTTATTTCACCAAAATTGATGATACGACACTATGGGGACATAAAGCTGTTCTGGTGCTTTTCGGAAGGTATTCTTTTCCCATGTGGGTCATTTTGACGTACGGCGCACGCAGCCGTTTACCATTGGAGGACATTACTTTCATAGGACGATCTCCTGAACCTTCCAGTTTCCATAATGTCAGTGGACGATTCTCTGCGTTTAATGATTGCGATTCGGGATCAAGAGGAAATCTTTGCATGCGTCATAGTTTCAGGCGGTGGGCTCGGCGCGCATAGGGCGCCGCTTTCATCCTGGGAGGCCACGTGGAGGTATGGCCCAGGTGTTTGAATCTCAGGGCTTATAGCCTTGGTAATTATTCCCGGTCCATTTTTGGCCTATAAAAAGCGGAAGAGGGGGTTGTGTTAAGTCATCCCCAAAGTTTTCTTTTCCATTAGAGTTTCCACCATGCTCGTTTCTCTGCTGTTGCGAGTGGGAGGACCGAGCTTTCCTCTCATAAGCCCTCGCCACCGGATAGCTGGGGCGATGAAGGAGCGCCGAAGAATGGCTTGCCCTTAGGGGATGAGTCCCGGAGATCATATGGAGAGCGCACAGGGAGGGCGCAGAGATCACACGGAGAGCGCACATATGCGCTTCCAGTGTGACCTTTGTGGTTCCCCTTCGGGGACGTATGATAGGTGGTGCACGCGGGCTCCCCATGGTTTGAGTGAATTTCGCCTCCTCGCCTTGTTTGGATTCCAGGGCTTGCCCGTCTGGGGAATCTTTTACCACATGGGGAGGGGGTGAAAGCGTGCTGCCCACCGACACCTTGCCCTTGAGCCTTGGCAAGGTAGGGCGGTGCACACTTGGTTTGGGAGAGCGTTCCGACGCCAGGGTCCGCGGACTTCCTTCCTGCTTGCCGGGGGGTCCCTTGGTTGGGTGGTCTGGGGTAGTATCCCGTCCACCCTTGTCACGCCCCAGATCCAAAAAATTTGAGCTAGGGTGACAACCCGCCGCGTGCCGGGCATGCAAGGCGTCCCGAACATGACACTGAATTCAGAAAAGCAACAACCTATATATCATTCAAGTCCATGTCTTTAATACAATCCATAACTAAAGCTTTGGGCTACAAGCCCTACACATAAGCATTACTGGGGTTACATCAACATATGAATCCACAAAATAGAAGCTCCAACGAACCTATGGTTCCTTACACACCACAATAATATAGTTTGGGCATCGAGCCCTACACCTAAATACACTGGTATAGCAATAAAACAAAATCTATATTTTATTTGAGTTGAGGTCCATCACTCCAACAGTTATTCTCAAATCTCATGGTCCTGTAGCAAAAACGTTATAATATTTTTGTGAGATTACACTCAGTAAGTAAACCATGTTATACAGTCCAATCATAGCATAGCAATCAATAAGCATATAAATAATCTGCATGCATAAACATTTCACAAATACTCAAACATGTAATGTAAGTAAACTCATCATTGTTATATTATATCATAGCAAATTATAGTGTATATAAACAATTCATTGTCATATTATATTATATGTGTCCCACGGCTCTGCAATGCCCCATAACAAAGGAGAGCCGTGGCGGCACATATCAATATAATTCATTCTTTTGCATTCACAATCACTCCATTATGCAATATAAGTATTATATCATGCGTGTCCCACGGCCCTACAATGCCCCATAACAAAGGAGAACCGCGGAGGCACTTATGAATATAATACCAATCATTTGCATCCATAGCCGCTCAATTATATTATATAAGTAAACCACTGTTTATACTCTCAATGGTAACTGTAAATGTGACCCACGGCCCTGCGATATCTCAATAGTGTACCAGCCAGCATTCCCTTAAAGCATCCCCCTACTGAAAGGTTAAGACACCAGGGTCACGCCAATATGTATCCACAAGCATTCCCTAGAAGCATCCCCCTACTGAAAGGGTCGAGATACCAGGGTCACGCCAATAATGTATCAACCAGCATTCCCTAGAAGTATCCCCCCTACTGAAAGGGTCAAGATACCAGGGTCACGCCAATAATGTATCAACCAGCATTCCCTAGAAGTATCCCCCCTACTGAAGGGTCAAGATACCAGGGTCACGCCAATAATGTATCAACCAGCATTCCCTAGAAGTATCCCCCTACTGAAAGGGTCAAGATACCAGGGTCACGCCAATAATGTATCCACAAGCATTCCCTAGAAGTATCCCCCTACTGAAAGGGTCGAGATACCAGGGTCACGCCAATAATGTATCCACAAGCATTCCCTAGAAGTATCCCCCTACTGAAAGGGTCGAGATACCAGGGTCACGCCAATAATGTATCAACCAGCATTCCCTAGAAGTATCCCCCCTACTGAAAGGGTCAAGATACCAGGGTCACGCCAATAATGTATCAACCAGCATTCCCTAGAAGTATCCCCCCTACTGAAAGGGTCAAGATACCAGGGTCACGCCAATAATGTATCAACCAGCATTCCCTAGAAGTATCCCCCCTACTGAAAGGGTCAAGATACCAGGGTCACGCCAATAATGTATCCACAAGCATTCCCTAGAAGTATCCCCCTACTGAAAGGGTCGAGATACCAGGGTCACGCTATGTCATGATAAAGGAGAGCCGCGGCGACACATAACAGTACCTCACATCACATCAATACATCAATACATCAATCATGTAGCAAAACAGTGGATTATACTTACTGGATAATATACCACATCAATGTCATACCAACTGCATCTCTCATGCATAGCAACTGCATCTCTCATGCATAGCAACATCATCTCACATGCATAGCAACATCATCTCACATGCATAGCAACAGCATCTCACATGCATAGCATCCACACATGAAATCATAGTATTCATCAACTTACACAATTAGCCAATAACAATTCACAATTTAACTACGCATATCCTGAAATAACTTATTTAATAAACTGATAACTGGCTTACTTACCTTCGCACGCAATTCAACAGATATATCAGCTAATCAGATGTCGGGATACCTACAGGATCATTTTACACGATTAATTGATTAAAATCTGGATAATGAAATGATTCCTAAGACTCTACCCTGACCAATCCACGGGCCCAACTTCGGACTCGAATATCTCTCACCATACTCACTCAAATGGGGAAGTAAAATCATCCCCAAAAACTAGATTTAACCTAGATTCCAACCATATAATTATTTTTCTAATCCCGGCCCGTTACAGGGCCCAAAAATCAGCCCAAAATCAGCTCACAACATGGCCCAAAAGGCCTGAACCGGCCGGCCCAGCCGGCCCGGTTCAGCCTTATCCCCCCTCCCGATCCCCTGTTTCACCGAACAGGGGACTGGGACATGGCCGGCGGCCGGGGCCGCCGCCGGCCAAATTGAGGGCGGCCCGGCCGCCGATGGCCGGGCCAGAGCCGGCCGCCGCCGCGGCCGGCCGCCAAATTACCTCTCTCCCCTCAATTTCTCTCTCTCTCTCTAATTCCTCCGTGCGGCACGGAAGTGTGCCGGCGGCTCGGCCGGCCACCATGGCCGGCCGGACCTCCACCGGACGCACGCCCAGCGCCGGTGGAGGCGGCAGTCCAAGCCTCGGGCCCGGCGAGGCGGCGAGCACGCCGCCGGGCCCGAACCAACCGGCAGAAGCCGGTTCGGCTTCCGCCACCGTGCTAGAGGAGGGCCAATTGGCCCTCCCTCTCCCCTCTCTCTCCACCACCACCCCGCCGGACGCCTCCCCCGGCGCCGGCGGGGTCGCCGGCCAAGTCTCAGGCCCGGCGCGGCGGCGAGCACGCCGCCGGGCCTGAACCAAGGGGAACGACCGGGTTTCCTGCTACACTGTCTCCCGCGCTCACTCTGTATCTCTCTCTGGTTCTCTTTCTCTCTCTCTCACTCTGTATCTCTCTCTGGTTCTCTTTCTCTCTCTCTCAGGCTCTCTCTCTGGTTCTCTTTCTCTCTCTCTCAGGCTCTCTCTCTGGTTCTCTTTCTCTCTCTCATGAGGCAGGGAATTACCTGATGGAAGCGGATGCCCCGGATGATGGAGGGAGTCCCCCCTCCATCATATAAATAATTCCCTACGCAACGCTTCAGCTCAAGGACTCGGAAACCCATCAGACGCGACTCAAGAATCCAAGCGGCATACAGGGACTTAAATGTTATAATAACACCAGGTGCCACCCCAATTAATACAGAGAGTTAACCTCCCCACTATTAAATTTCCGGGGGTTTACATTCTCCCCTCCTTATAAGAATTTCGTCCTCGAAATTGATATACATCCAATAGAATATAGAATCCAAATTTTTCCTCTCATAATCAATTAAATTTTATTAAAAGTCACGGTCATCTATACTTCATTGATCTTCATAAGTCAATTCTTTCTTAAGTTAAATTGGTTCAAGTTCTAGCACATAACGGGGTTTAAAATATACCTCCTCAGTTATAAAGATTTGAAACACATTGAACACCCCAAAGAGTAATGAAAGCAGTGTTAAGCTATAAGACACTTCCTTCATCATGATCAAAGTTTCTAATGAACTAATGTTTTGTGACACAAGTCACCTCTAACACAGACCTCATAACATCATTGGTTAGCAAAGCTTCCAATTGATCTTTAACCTGAAATTTCGAATCTTTCTCTTGATCATTAACATAACTCTTCTATTAACTTTGAGCTACAAAAACTGCTTTAATTAATGATACTTTTCATAGCTGTTAAACAAACTCAGTCCAAAACTGTCGCTTTCACATCATCTCAATATGAAGGAAATCTATTCCTTATATCGTAGACAATTGAAATAAATCCATTTGAATATTGGCTTGGTAATCAATAATTAAGTAATTTCATTGAGGGCAAGAACAATACCAAGCACCTCTTAAATCCATTACACAGGCTCACGGTATAACATCTAAAATCTTATTGGTTTCTGTAGTTGTCTATTACATGTATAATGTCTTCCATGCTTAAGGTTAGCAACATATCAGGTACTCTCGATTCCTTAATAAGACAGTTTGAAATTCTCGTGAATTAGATATAAGATAATTTTCTTTCAATGCTCTCTCAACTCTTGAATAGTTGAATGTACCATTAATCATTACGACACTTATATCAATCATCATAATATACTTGGTTTCACTCTTGAATACTTCAATCTAACACTAATGAACATCATGGCAATCATTTAAGATATCTTTCATAATTATCGTAATTAAAATTCATTTTCTTTGAATATAGATATGCCACTCATGGCTGATTGATAATTTATCCATCCAGTCTCGAATTCAGAAAGTACTCAATTGCAATTAATTAAAATATGTAATTAACTATTCTATTCTCAAAATATCATCAATATTAATCATTCCTATAACCAGCAGATGAGCTCACAATCTTTAAACTTACAATATCAACGATGTAAGTTCTACTATTAAAATTCATTATATTCATCCACATTCAAATTCAATTTTAATACCTCAAGATCCATATATCAACTCAATTGCAATATGGACATACTGGTGTTTAGTTATATTAGTCATCAATTGCAATTTTCCACTACTATGGTTTACTCCATATTTATCTATCTTTTATTGCATATTCAATTAAAATTTCATCTCTCCATATTATTTAAAGGTCTAAAATTGCTACGAATCATTTCCAACAAGTTTAAGGGAGCTAAAACCTCTAGAAGCCCCCTAGGCCTCCCCACTGATCAAGGCTACCAGCCAGGGAGCCCACAAAATATCATTGGCTTGCGATGGTTCATTCTTAATTTCTATCAAATTTGTAATTCAATTAATATCTTAATAAACTTTAAATTTTAAGCTTCCAAAGCATAATTCATGAAATTCCTTGAAAGTCATAATTGTCTCAATGTCATCCAAGTATTTTGCCTAGAGTGTCATTATACATATGTCCCTAAGATCATAACCTGGGTCTTGTGGTTTATGGGCCCACCACGCTTCCGCTGCGCCACTCTGATGCTACATGTCATGCATAGACTACGCCATACCCGAGAGAGCTTGAAGCATCTAGGACTGGAATCACTGGTGCTCAATTCCTACTGGGTTGGCAGGGGCCATACCTCCAGTAGTTCCTTGACCCACTGGCTGATCGGCATTACCGGCCAGAGAGTCCTCCTCATACAGTTGGCTTCTAGAATGGCGAGCCATAACTATTTTCTATTAAATTAGATGTGGTTAATATCATCATAAACTAATGTGTCAGGTGACTCTAAGTATAATGTCATCAAAATATGTTCTCTACGTATTATCATGTCAATATGTCTGTGTCCCTAGGGTCATGACTGTATCATGTCAATATGTTATTGTCCCTAGGGTCATAACTGTATCATGTCAATATGTTTGTGTCCCTAGAGTCAAAACCTAAGCTCTGATACCATAAAAGCTGTCACGCCCCAGATCCAAAAATTTGAGCTAGGGTGACAACCCGCCGCGTGCCGGGCACGCAAGGCATCCCGAAACATGACACTGAATTCAAGAAAAGCAACAACCTATATATCATTCAAGTCCATGTCTTTAATACAATCCATAACTAAAGCTTTGGGCTACAAGCCCTACACATAAGCATTACTGGGGTTACATCAACATATGAATCCACAAAATAGAAGCTCCAACGAACCTATGGTTCCTTACACACCACAATAATATAGTCTGGGCATCGAGCCCTACACCTAAATACACTGGTATAGCAATAAAACAAAATCTATATTTTATTTGAGTTGAGGTCCATCACTCCAACATGTTATTCTCAAATCTCATGGTCCTGTAGCAAAAACGTTATAATATTTTTGTGAGATTACACTCAGTAAGTAAACCATGTTATACAGTCCAATCATAGCATAGCAATCAATAAGCATATAAATAATCTGCATGCATAAACATTTCACAAATACTCAAACATGTAATGTAAGTAAACTCATCATTGTTATATTATATCATAGCAAATTATAGTGTATATAACAATTCATTGTCATATTATATTATATGTGTCCCACGGCTCTGCAATGCCCCATAACAAAGGAGAGCCGTGGCGGCACATATCAATATAATTCATTCTTTTGCATTCACAATCACTCCATTATGCAATATAAGTATTATATCATGCGTGTCCCACGGCCCTACAATGCCCCATAACAAAGGAGAACCGCGGCGGCACTTATGAATATAATACCAATCATTTGCATCCATAGCCGCTCAATTATATTATATAAGTAAACCCACTGTTTATACTCTCAATGGTAACTGTAAATGTGACCCACGGCCCTGCGATATCTCAATAGTGTACCAGCCAGCATTCCCTTAAAGCATCCCCCTACTGAAAGGTCAAGACACCAGGGTCACGCCAATAATGTATCCACAAGCATTCCCTAGAAGTATCCCCCTACTGAAAGGGTCGAGATACCAGGGTCACGCCAATAATGTATCAACCAGCATTCCCTAGAAGTATCCCCCCTACTGAAAGGGTCAAGATACCAGGGTCACGCCAATAATGTATCAACCAGCATTCCCTAGAAGTATCCCCCCTACTGAAAGGGTCAAGATACCAGGGTCACGCCAATAATGTATCAACCAGCATTCCCTAGAAGTATCCCCCCTACTGAAAGGGTCAAGATACCAGGGTCACGCCAATAATGTATCCACAAGCATTACCTAGAAGTATCCCCCTACTGAAAGGGTCGAGATACCAGGGTCACGTCAATAATGTATCCACAAGCATTCCCTAGAAGTATCCCCCTACTGAAAGGGTCGAGATACCAGGGTCACGCCAATAATGTATCAACCAGCATTCCCTAGAAGTATCCCCCCTACTGAAAGGGTCAAGATACTAGGGTCACGCCAATAATGTATCAACCAGCATTCCCTAGAAGTATCCCCCCTACTGAAAGGGTCAAGATACCAGGGTCACGCCAATAATGTATCAACCAGCATTCCCTAGAAGTATCCCCCCTACTGAAAGGGTCAAGATACCAGGGTCACGCCAATAATGTATCCACAAGCATTCCCTAGAAGTATCCCCCTACTGAAAGGGTCGAGATACCAGGGTCACGCTATGTCATGATAAAGGAGAGCCGCGGCGACACATAACAGTACCTCACATCACATCAATACATCAATACATCAATCATGTAGCAAAACAGTGGATTATACTTACTGGATAATATACCACATCAATGTCATACCAACTGCATCTCTCATGCATAGCAACTGCATCTCTCATGCATAGCAACTGCATCTCTCATGCATAGCAACATCATCTCACATGCATAGCAACATCATCTCACATGCATAGCAACATCATCTCACATGCATAGCATCCACACATGAAATCATAGTATTCATCAACTTACACAATTAGCCAATAACAATTCACAATTTAACTACGCATATCCTGAAATAACTTATTTAATAAACTGATAACTGGCTTACTTACCTTCGCACGCAATTCAACAGATATATCAGCTAATCAGATGTCGGGATACCTATAGGATCATTTTACACGATTAATTGATTAAAATCTGGATAATGAAATGATTCCTAAGACTCTACCCGACCAATCCACGGGCCCAACTTCGGACTCGAATATCTCTCACCATACTCACTCAAATGGGGAAGTAAAATCATCCCCAAAAACTAGATTTAACCTAGATTCCAACCATATAATTATTTTTCTAATCCCGGCCCGTTACAGGGCCCAAAAATCAGCCCAAAATCGGCTCACAACATGGCCCAAAAGGCCTGAACCGGCCGGCCCAGCCGGCCCGGTTCAGCCTTATCCCCCCTCCCGATCCCCTGTTTCACCGAACAGGGGACGGGGACATGGCCGGCGGCCGGGGCCGCCGCCGGCCAAATTGAGGGCGGCCCGGCCGCCGATGGCCGGGCCAGAGCCGGCCACCGCCGCGGCCGGCCGCCAAATTACCTCTCTCCCCCTCAATTTCTCTCTCTCTCTCTAATTCCTCCGCGCGGCACGGAAGTGTGCCGGCGGCTCGGCCGGCCACCATGGCCGGCCGGACCTCCACCGGACGCACGCCCGGCGCCGGTGGAGGCGGCAGTCCAAGCCTCGGGCCCGGCGAGGCGGCGAGCACGTCGCCGGGCCCGAACCAACCGGTTCGGCTTCCGCCACCGCGCGAGAGGAGGGCCAATTGGCCCTCCCTCTCCCCTCTCTCTCCACCACCACCCCGCCGGACGCCTCCCCCGGCGCCGGCGGGGTCGCCAGCCAAGTCTCAGGCCCGGCGCGGCGGCGAGCATGCCGCCGGGCCTAAACCAAGGGGAACGACCGGGTTTCCTGCTACACTGTCTCCCGCGCTCACTCTGTATCTCTCTCTGGTTCTCTTTCTCTCTCTCTCACTCTGTATCTCTCTCTGGTTCTCTTTCTCTCTCTCTCAGGCTCTCTCTCTGGTTCTCTTTCTCTCTCTCATGAGGCAGGGAATTACCTGATGGAAGCGGATGCCCCGGATGATGGAGGGAGTCCCCCCTCCATCATATAAATAATTCCCTACGCAACGCTTCAGCTCAAGGACTCGGAAACCCATCAGACGCGACTCAAGAATCCAAGCGGCATACAGGGACTTAAATGTTATAATAACACCAGGTGCCACCCCAATTAATACAGAGAGTTAACCTCCCCACTATTAAATTTCCGGGGGTTTACAACCCTTTTCAATCACCCTGATATCTCGGTTGGGTCACCGAGATATCATTATTGACTGAAGCTGGCCGCAACGGTTGGTCCGTGTTGCCCGACCATTATCGGCTTGAGCTGGCTGGATGTGGCCTATCCGGTTCGGCGGTTCAGATGCCAGAGCTTTCAATCACCCTGATATCTCGGTTGGGTCACCGAGATATCATTATTGACTGAAGCTGGCCGCAACGGTTGGTCCGTGTCGCCCGGCCATTATCGGCTCGAGCTGGCTGGATGTGGCCTATCCGGTTCGGCGGTTCAGACGCCAGAGCATCACAGTTGCCCAGATCTGCTTTGGAGCAGTTGCCCGAGCTTTGTACTTGTCTTTATTTATGCATTTCAATGCTCTTGTAATGCCTCTCAGGAATTTGTAACTGGTTTTGATGGCAATGAAATAAAGAGAGTTCTGTTCTGTTTCTCAATCTTTATTTTTTCGTGCCAAGTTTGTTGTTGTTTGGTCGTGGGGTACAAAGGCGTCTCGGTCGTTCTTAGGCGAGGATCCCGCGCTATCTGAACTAGTCGTGGTTTGTAAGCGGTGGTTTGGAGATTGTTCGGCGGAACACGCTCCTTATCTTGGTCCGAAGCTTGGAGACTCATGTCTCGTCTTTATTGGAGCTCGAATGTTCACGGCTCGGCCTTGCCGAGGTTCGGAGAATTTGTAGCTCGGCCCAGCCGAGGTTCGGAGAATTTTTACTTGGCCGTGCCAAGGTTCGGAGAGTTTGTAGCTCGGCCCTGCTGAGGTATGGAGAACTCATTGCTCGGCCCAGCCGAGGTTCGGAGAACTTGTTGCCTGGCCCCGCCAAGGTTCGGAGAATCTGTTGCTCGGCCCAGCCGAGGTACGGAGAACTTATTGCTCGGCCCAGCCGAGGTTCGGAGAACTTGTTACTTGGCACTGCCAAGGTTTGGAGAATCTGTCGCTCGGCCCAGCCGAGGTTCGGAGAACTTATACTTGGCCCTGCCAAGGTTCAGAGATTCGGGGCTCGGAGAAGTGACTTAGTTGCCGCTATGAGCCATAGTGTTAGGTCCCAGCGGTGCTTGGTGAGGGGCGTCAGGGCAGAATGGGCGGTACATGGTCACACTCTTCATTTATGACGTTACCCCTCCCGAGGGGATGAGTCACTGCCAGGCGCTGGAATTCTTCCCTTTTTTGCATTTTCCGAAAGGGGGCCAGCTTTAAAAGAGCTTGGGGAAATGTCGGGAGCATTCATTACGGGGGGCTGGCAGATCGGGAGATACTCTGTTCAGGGGGGTTCCCGAACAGTCCGTCCTGTTTAACGATCTTGCTCGGGATAGGGCGTGGCCCTTTGGATTCCGTAGGCGCTAGTTAAAGCGATGACGCGCGGTGAGTTCTCATAGGTTGGTGGTTATGGCGCGACTGATCGAGATACTCGTCTGGCAAGTATAAATATGACCGGGGGGTGTTGGTCTCAGCCATCCCTCGGTTTAAGTCTCGAAACAGTTTTTTTGTCATGGCCTCTCAAGGAGGGCGATCGTCTGAGGAACTGCGTTCGTCAATCTATGGTCTGCTACACCCGGCGAGGGGCCATCCCACGATCACCGTCGATGGGCTGGGCCTAGCGTCGTTCCTTGCGAGTCAACAACGGCTCGTGAGGGTCGTTGAGGAGTATGTGGACATCTCTATGAGGGAGGCGGAGGCCCTGCGCCGGGTGGCGGACCGGCAGAGGGAAGAGATCGTGTCACTCCATCAGCAGGTCGCTGATCTCACTGAGCGCCTGGAGGACCTGCTGGCGTCCGGGAGTGACACCGAGCCCTAGTTAGGGCTTCTTTTCCTTTTTGTTTCTTCTGTTTCTTTTTGTATTTTCCTTCTTTAATCAATGAAAAAGGCCTTTTTTGATAACTTCTCATTTTATGAGATTTTAGCTCTAAGAAATGTCACTCGTATAATAGTTGGAGGGCCTGGGTGGCTCCACTGGTTCACGCGCTGAGTCATGGCTTTGTTTAAGACAGGCGTTTTGTTCGGCAGATTATAGGGGCATCGCCCAAAGATTTTAGCAGCACAGGGGGAATTCCCCGGCTTTGCCTGGGGTTCGTGGCCGGTCACGTAGGGCTTATTGAACCCTTTAGGGGTTTGCCGGAGGCACATTCTTTGTGCGTGTTGACAGTTTTTGCTCAGTGTGCCTTTTTTCTAATTGGCCGAAGTTCTGGGGACTATTTGGAAGTCCTTCAGCTTTAATCGGGGCCCGCGTATTTCGGTTTTCCGCCGGGATTTTAGCTCAAAGAATTTTTACTTGGCCCTGCCAAGGTTCGGATATTAGTTGCTCGGCCCAGCCGAGGTTCAGAGAATTTGTCGCTCGGCCGAGCCGAGGTTCGGAGAATTTTTACTTGGCCCTGCCAAGGTTTGGAGAACTTGTTGCTCGGCCCAGCCGAGGTTCGGAGACTTTTTACTTGGCCCTGCCAAGGTTCGGAGAACTTGTTGCTTGGCCCAGCCGAGGTTCGGAGAATTTGTTGCTTGGCCCTGCCAAGGTTCGGAGAATTTGTTGCTTGGCCCAGCCGAGGTTCGGAGAATTTTTACTTGGCCCTGCCAAGGTTCGGAGAACTTGTTGCTCGGCCCAGCCAAGGTTCAGAGATTTTTACTTGGCCCTGCCAAGGTTCGGAGAATTTGTGCTCGGCCCAGCCGAGGTTCGGAGAATTTTTACTTGGCCCTGCCAAGGTTCGGAGAATTTCTTGCTCGGCCCAGCCGAGGTTCGGAGATTTTTACTTGGCCCTGCCAAGGTTCGGAGAATTTGTGCTCGGCCCAGCCGAGGTTCGGAGAATTTTTACTTGGCCCTGCCAAGGTTCGGAGAACTTGTTGCTCGGCCCAGCCGAGGTTTGGAGAATTTTTACTTGGCCCTGCCAAGGTTCGGAGAATTGTTGCTTGGCCCAACCGAGGTTTGAAGAATTTTTATTTGGCCCTGCCAAGGTTCGGAGAGTTCCTGTTCAACAGGTAGCTCGGTCGTGCCGAGGATTGGTAAGCAGCATCTGTTTTCTTTTCGCAATCTTTGGCAATGTAGTGCATAATGATTTACGTTGCGAATTACAAAAAATGTGTTGACAGGAAGGTATAATGAGGCATATGAAAATGAACTTAGAGAGGACATACCCTATTGATAATACTTACGGAGATTGTCCGAGTTCCACGTCCGGGGGATGGATTTCCCATTAGATCTTGCAGCTGTAGGTTCCCGGTCCAATGATCTCCGCTACTTGGTATGGGCCTTCCCAGTTTGGCGCCAGCTTTCCTTGCTCCAGCGGTTTGGAAACAGAGGCCTTTCGGAGGACAAGGTCGCCAGGCAGGAAGGCTTTCCCTTTGACTCTGGAGGCATGGTAACGGGCCACCCTTTGTTGATAAGCAGCCACTCTGATCCGAGCCTTCTCTCTGATCTCCTCCACTAGGTCGAGGTTGGTGCGGAGCTGTTCGTTGCTAGCTTCCTCTGAGTAGCTTCCACCCAACAATGGGAGGCCTATTTCCACAGGGATAACGGCCTCCGTGCCGAAAGCCATTCGAATGGGGTTTCACCTGTCGGGATTCTCGGGGTGGTGCGGTAGGCCCATAGACATGATGCAGCTCCTCCGCCCACCTGCCTTGGGCTCTGGAGAGGCGAGCTTTGATCCCCTGAAGGAGGGTCCTGTTGGTCACTTCGGCCGCTCCGTTGGCTTGTGGATGCCCGACCGAGGTAAGGTGGTGACGGATTCCATGCTCCTCACAGAACTGGCGGAATTTAGAGTTGTCAAACTGCTTACCGTTATCGGTGATTATGGTGTGCAGGAGGCCGAATCGGCAGATGATGGACCTCCATACAAAATCTCTGGCCCGTGCCTTGGTTATTTGTGCAACTGCTTCCGCCTCGACCCATTTAGTGAAGTAGTCGATGGCGACAAATAGAAATTTCGCTGCCCCGTGGCAAGCGGGAATGGGCCGAGGATGTCCATCCCCATTTGGCGAAGGGCCAAGCGGAGGATATGGGAACTAGGCCGGCGGAGGGAGCCTTTGGATGCTTGAGTGCCTTTGGCATGGGTCGCAGGCTCGGACTAGATCGTCTGCATCCTTCTGCATGGTCGGCCAGTAGTAGCCTTGTCGCAGCACCTTGTGGCATAGGGACCGGCTTCCCAGATGGTTGCCGCAAATCCCTTCATGTACTTCGCGCGGAGCATAATCTGCTTCGGACGGGCGAAGGCATCTGAGCAGCGGCATGGAGAAGGACCGTTTGTAAAGCTGGTTGTCGATCAACACGTAGTGGGTGGCCTGTAGCTTCAGCTTTCTAGCTCTCTCGGTCGGGTGGAAGCGACCCTTCTTTGAGATATTTAAGAATAGGGTCGAACCATGATGGTTCGGCTCAACTTGCATTATTCGGTCGGCTTCCGCGATGCTGGGCTTTTCCAGAGTCTCCAGGTGGAACTTTTGCTCGGCGTCCATTGACTCCGCGGTTGCCAATCGGGAGAGTAGGTCGGCGCGGGCATTCTTGGATCTGGGAATCTGAATGATTTCAAATTCGGCAAAATGGGGAAGCAGGCTCCGCACCTCCTGGAGATATCGAACCATGTTCGGCTCCCGGCCTCAAACTCTCCTCGTACATGACCGGCCACCAGCTGAGAGTCGGTGAAGGCATTAAGCTTCTCCACCTTCAGATTGCGGGCGATTCGGAGACCGGCTAACAGGGCTTCATACTCGGCTTCGTTGTTGGAGGCCGGGAAGGAGAACCGGACGCCATATTCGAAGGTTACCCCCTCCGGACTGGTGAGAACCAGGCCCGCACCGGAGCGATGGGCATTAGATGACCCGTCGACATGGAGGAGCCACCGGGCTCCAGATTTTGGTTCTTCGAGGGAGTCTGGGGTAGAACCGTCCTCCGGGATGGTACACTCGAGGAGGAAGTCGGCTAGCACCTGAGCTTTGATGGCTGGGCGAGGCTGAAAGTGTATGTCATGCTCGCTTAGCTCGACGGCCCACTTGGTCATTCTTCCCGATGTCTCGGGACGGTGGACTACCGCCTTGATGGGTTGGTCGGTCAGGACCGTCACAGAATGTGCTTGGAAGTACGGTCGCAGCTTCCGAACTGAGGTGATTAAGGCCAACACCATCTTCTCAATTCTGCTGTACCTTGTCTCCGCATCGCGGAGTAGCCTGCTGACATAGTAGATCGGCTTCTGGACTTTGCCTTCTTCCCTGACCAGCACCGAACAGACGCACCCTCTGAAACAGCCAGGTACAAGAATAGGGTCTTGCCCGGGGCTGGACTGCTGAGGAGTGGGGGCGAGCCGAGGTACTTCTTGAGATCTTGAAATGACTTTTGGCATTCAGGAGTCCACTGGAAGTTTTTAGCCGACCGAGGGTTTTGAAGAAGGGGAGGCATCTTTCGGCCGACCGCGCCACAAAGCGGTTAAGGCCGCTATCCTCCCGGTTAGGCGCTGGACCTCTTTAACAGATGCCGGGGGCGCCATTTGTTGGAGAGCTTGAATCTTCTGGGGGTTAGCTTCGATACCTCGCTGGGAGACCATGAAGCCGAGAAACTTCCCGGAGTTAACGCCGAAGGCGCATTTGGTCGGATTGAGTCTCATCCCATACTTGTGCATCGCAAAGCTCTCTGAGAGGTCCTCGACATGCCGTGATGCTTCCTTGCTTTTGACCAGCATGTCGTCCACGTACACCTCCATATTCCGGCCGATTTGCTCCTTGAATACTTTGTTAACCAGCCTCTGGTAGGTTGCACCTGCATTTTTAAGACCGAAAGGCATAACACGGTAACAGTAAGTACCTCGGTCGGTTATGAAGGCGGTCTTTTCTTCATCCTCAGGGGCCATTCGGATCTGATTGTAGCCTGAATAGGCATCCATGAACGACAGCATTTGGTGACTGAGGTGGCGTCCACAAGCTGGTCGATCCGAGGAAGGGGGAAGCTGTCCTTCGGGCAGGCTTTGTTGAGGTCGGTGAAGTCGATGCAGATCCTCCACTTGCCGTTCGACTTCTTCACCATGACGACGTTTGACAGCCAGCTCGGTAATTTACCTCTCGGACGAAATTTGCCTTGATGAGTTTGTCTACCTCTTCTTCAATGGCCTTTTGTCGTTCCAGGGCGAAGCTCCTCTTCTTCTGCTTGACGGGCCTGTGCATCTCGTCCACGTTGAGACGATGGACGAGAACCTCGGGGCTGATCCCTGGCATGTCGGAGGCGGACCAGGCGAAGATGTCAGCGTTGCTTCAGAGGAACCCGATCAATCTGTGCCGAGACTCTCCTTTGAGCAGCGACCCGATTTTTATGGTTCGGTCGGGACGAGCCTCATCCAATGGTACCTCCTCCAATTCCTCTGCCGGTTCTCCTCGTTGTTCGGCGAAGTCCTCGCGAGCATCTAGCCCTCAACTTCCGGCATTCTAGACTGAAGGCTTGTAACGAAGCACTGCCGAGCCATGGCTTGACTTCCTTGAACAACTCCAACTCCTCGCTCGGTGGGGAATTTCATGGACAGATGCGGGATGGAGACAACTGCCTTGAGGGACATCAGACCGGGCCTGCCGAATATTGCGTTGTATGGAGACCTGAGGTTGGTTACTAGGAAGTCTGTCTGGATGATGGCTACAAGGGGCCAGGTTCCCGCGCGGACCGTTAGGGTGACGACCCCTTCGGGACGATGACGTCGCCCGTGAATCCCATCAGGGTGGAATCCACGGCTCGAAGGTTTTCCATGAGTAATTTCATCCTGGCAAACACACCGAGGTACAAAACATTCACCGAACTTCCACTATCAATAAGGATTCGGCTTACATCATAGTTATTTAAATTGAGGGATACAACTAGTGCGTCATCATGGGGGAGCTGTATCCCTTGGAGATCATCGTCGGAGAAGGAGAGCTCGCCCGTCCGCGCCTTCTTGGCGCTGATCCTTCACAGTCACCCCTGGGGCTCGACCCGCCGGCCTCTTCGATCATGTTGATGCGGCCGATCACGGGCGGATTCGGTGGAGGAGGAGGTTGTTGAAGTTCGGGCTGGCGGTCACCTCCTTGTTGTGGCTCGGGCACCCTCCTGAACTGATTCAGTCGCCCCGCTGGATCAGCCTCTCGATTTCATTTTTCAGCTGCCAGCATTCTTCAGTGTCGTGGCCATGCTCCCTGTGGTAGCGCAGTACTTGGTGGGATCTCTTCGGGTCGGGTTCCCTCGGAGAGGCACTGGCCGGGGGAGCTGGCGCTCTATTTCCATGAGGATTTGCGCCCGGGGCACGGTCAGCGGAGTGTAGTGATCAAATCGCCTGAGGGGGCTCCGGGAGCGATTCCTTGGCGGCAGCGGGGAACTCTTTGGCGGCGAGGCGGACTTGGCCGACGGGCGGGACGGTGCCTGTCGGGGCCTTTGGGCTCCTTCTTCTTTGCCTGCTCGGCGCGGGCAACTCTCCGCGATTCTTTGACCCTAGCGTATTTGTCCGCCAGGGCCATCATATCAGAGAGGCTGGGGGGTAGCTGACTTCCATAGCCAGGTAGAAGTCGCTTTCCTTTGAGACCCCCCCGCCAGGGCGGACATAGCCACCTCATGATTAAGGTGGTCCACCTCTAACATGGCCTTATTAAAACGGCCAAGATAATTTCTCAAGGACTCCCCTCTCTCTTTAACTTCGGAGAGGGAGTCAGATCTTCGTCGGTGGCGGCGGCTGCTGACGAACTGGCCAATAAAAAGATGGCTCAGCTCGTCAAATGAATCGATGGAACCTGGCTTCAAGGCATTGAACCAGGTTCGGGCGGATCCTCTGAGGGTGGAGGGAAAGCGCGGCAGAGGACCGCGTCGGATGCTCCGTGGAACATCATTATTGACCGGAAGCTGCTAAGATGGTCGTCCGGGTCAGAAGAGCCGTGGTAGGGTTCGACGGCTGGTAGCTTGACATGGGAGGGAATCACTTCCTCCATGATCCCCTTAGAGAAAGGGATGCCCTGCTCCGCTTTGGGCTGGGGCGGATGGGCCTGCTTGGCGGCGTCCAGCTCCTGACGCATCTCCTGGATCTGACGACGGATCTCCTCTTCACCGGTCAGAGGAGGAGCTGGGCGAGGATCGCAAGGATGTTCGAATCATGGTGGAAGGTCACTGGGGAGAGGGATCGGGCTCGCCGAGATCTGGGAGGATCCTATCATAACCGCCTCGTGGGACTGGTTTGTCCCCTCTGGGTCGGTGTGGGGGGTCCGCGGATTCATGCGGACTGGAGGAGGAAGCTGCCGGCGAAGAAGGAATCGCTGCCTCCTTATGAAAGTGCGGAGCGGGAGGAGCCGTAAGGCGCTCCTGAACCAGGTGGGTCAGGGCCTGGACTTGCTGGACCAGCGAGGCGAACTGGTCTGGGTCACCGGGATGGCGGGCGGTGACGGGGTTTCGATTGGTGGAGGTTGCGGCGCTACACCGCTCACCGGATCAGGCCTCTGGGAAGCGACCTGATCTTGGGCTTCAGAGGTTGCTCTTCTCCGATTGGCCATTAGAGAGGTTCTACTCCAGATTAGATCCTTATCTCCTTTCTTCAAGTTTTAATGGGACTTGAGGCCCTTCCTCTAGCGCCAATCTGTTGCCGCCGGGATCCGTCCTCCGACTCGGCGCAGTCGATCTCCAGGGGCGGACCTGCACATAAGTCCTCGCGCGAGAGGCGTTGGGGGTGGCCCTCCACGGAAGACCCTCCGACGCTCAAGTCAGTGGGAGGAAATCGGTAATCAATCAGAAAATGGGGAGGTGGATCTCTCCGGGGAGTCTCTCTGGGGCGGCCGATCGGAACTCTAGAGGGTGAGAGCACCGACGAGTGCCGGAGAGAGCAGGAGAGTGGGAGTGAGGGTGTGAGCGCGCATACCTAAGGGAATCTGTGAGTGTCATACTTATAGGCTGTCACCTGGATCTTGAGCGCCTTCTGGAAGGTTCAGAGGTTGTTAGGATACGGGGATGGATCGAATCGGGCCAGGGCTGTTGGGATCCATATCTTGGCTGTTAGGGGATCGACGGCTAGGAGAGCTCCTTGATGGCTTGAGATCTGGTATGTGTGTAGGTCTTGGGTAGCCGTGATAGGTTCTAGACCACTTCTCAACATGATTCCTTGCCTAGGATGTTGTTACAGTAGGCCTAGGCTCTCCCGCGTCAGGTTCCGCGGAGGTGAGTATTGGATCGTGGGTCGCTCAGTGAAGCCGGGCCATGGAGGCTTAGGGGAAACGAGCTACAGGAAGCTCGGGAGGGCCGAGCTATGGGAGCTTGGGGGAGCCGAGCTATGGAAGCTCGGGGAGATGAGCCATGGAAACTCGGGAGAGCCGAGCCATGGAAGCTCGAGAAAGACGAGCTATGGAAGCTCGGGAGAGCCGAGCCATGGAAACTCGGTGAGATGAGCTATGGAGGCTCGGGGGAGACGAGCTACTGGAGGCTCGGAAGAGCCAAGCTATGGGAGCTCGGGGGAGCCGAGCTACTGGAAGCTCGGGGGAGACGAAGGAGGAGGTCGGTCTTAGCTTCTTTGCATGGATATTAATGTAATGACGGTTTTACCCCCAACAATTATTATTATTATTATTATTATTATTATTATTATTATTATTATTATTATTATGTTAAGGTTACGATTATTATTCTATCTTTTTGGGGGGGGGGGGAATGTGTGGGAGTATGGGGGAAGAAAGCGACCCAACATGGGACCATGTTTTCTTGTCCTGTGAGGGCTGGTGGGTGATTTCTTTTGTGCATTTGCTTAAGTCTGTCACCTGCTACCCGGACCGGTGTACGGGGTGTCGCCGGATCCTTGCACCTGGTTACCGTAACCCAAGGCCTAAGCTGGGAAGGAAGGGAAGGGCCGGGAAACGGGTTACTACTTTAGGGGAAACGGAGTATTTCGATTCGTTGGACCGGTCAATGGTCCGGGATGGAGACCGGCATCTGGGTTTTGACCGGGGTCGCGATGACTATGAGGACAAGGGATCGGTCTGTCGGGTGGAACCTTGCGGTGCCGTACCGCCGTGGCAAGCGCGCATGACGCCCGCCATAAAGCGTCAAGCTTTGGTTCTAAAATGGAGGCTGTTGCATTTATTTTGGTGTAAGAAAACAATGCTCTTGCTAAAGAAGGTGTCTTCCTTCCACAGTGCTTTGGGGAAGCGACGTGGGGCACCCACCTCCATCATCAAGGATCTTGTACTAGAGTTCGTGAGCTTCCATCAGTGCTGGTCTTCACATCTCAACTGGAGCAGAGACTCGTAGAGAAGGGCTAGTTTAATCTTCTCCGTTTTCTTTGTAAAGCAACAAAGAGGGAGAAGAGAAATAACCTTTAGTTGCATTCCATTCATCCAGCCATTTTTCGAAACCTGATTCTCGTACTATTTTCTAGCTTGAAAGGAGTATAATTCCAGATGGTTGCTAGAGACTCCAACCAGAGAAGTCGTCTTTTTAGATACTATTGTTATAACATAGGCACGACCTGATGCATTTTGTTATAATAAAGGAGTGTTCGGGAACTAAAGACATTTGCATTTTATAACAAACTTTGAGCGTACGAAGTCACTTTCCATGATGAAACCTAAATTATACAAAATGTTATAACCTGTAATTTAAAATATTATTATAACAAACTTATTTAGATATTTGCATTTTATAATGCGATCTCGTCACTATTGGGCTAGGCGGCTATTGCTGCCAACTCACTTACGATGAACGTTGGGTAGGCTAAGGTTCTCGTGAGCGTAGAGAAGTCGCCGTCTTCCTTCTAGTGCCTGCAAAAAGTTCCGGACCGGTGATTCCGGTGGGGACCTCCGATGCCCAAGTCAGTGGGTTGTAGAACAGGGATATTGTATATCAGTAGGATTTCAAGGAAAGAGCGAGAGAGAGCCCCCCTCGCATTGAGCTCGGGTCCTCTTTTTATACCTGTCTAGGGTCCCGCTTACCTCGTTCTGTTGGAACCGTCGAATCTTCCCTGTTGGGATGTTTTCATCGAACGGCAAGTGTTAAGCTGTCGCTGGATGAGGGCCGCTTATAGCGGTAACTGCTGAACGAGCTAACACTTGCCCGTGATTTCAGCGAGCGAGGTGCACGGTAATAGACCTTAGATCACGGGATCTGTTGTATGAGACTGGTCATTGTGCATGCGAAAAATACTGAAGGCCAATGCTGGAGGCCGGAGCCAAAGTCTCAGTGCTGGAGGCCGTCGCTGGAAGCCGGTGCTGGAGGCCGGCGCTAGAGGCCGGCGCCAGAAGCCGGCGCTGGAGGCCGGAGCCAAAGTCTCAGCACTGGAGGCCGACGCTGGAGGTCGGCGCTGGAGGCCTCTGGGTTTTGCTGTCACATCATTGCTTTCGAAAATCGTGCAAAAGATAATACTACCCAGAGGAAACGGCCAGCCGTATCATATGCCCCCCGCCCCTGAGATGGGTGAGCGTTCACTTACCCGCGAAAGGGGTGTTAATATCCTCTGGGCGGCCGATTTTTGCGCCATCATTTCTCTTTTGTTGGGATTGGAGAGGATTTCCTCGGGTAATGTCACAAAAGGCGAGCGTCATCATTGTGATAAAGCTAATGCCCCCCTTTTTATTGGTGGAGCTTTTCGTGTTTTTCGCGCTGGCAGGCCGTCGAAACGCCTTCCAATTGAAGATGGACGCGTAATCAGATCGGACGATCGTGGGGTGATTTGAAATGGCGTTATAAGGAAAAAATCATCCTTATCTTCCCATCCTCCCATTTTCTTTCGCTACTGCTCCCTTTCGAGTCCGCAAGCGTCCGTTTGTCTCCCGTGTTCGTTCTCTCCCCGTGCTCCTTCGATTTTAGCTCAAGTTTTCCAGGTTAGTCCCTATGGCTTCATCGCCTTCTTGCTCCATTTCTGATTCCTGGGGGGGTTCCCACAACCCTTCTCAGACTTCCGATTCCTTACCAAGTCAGTGGTCTACCCCTTCCTCTAACCGCTCTTCACCGGAGCAGCGGCCGGTCAGTCGCCCCTTAACCGGGAGTCGTCCGACCGGTGGGCGGATTTCCGCCGGAGCCGTCCGACGGCTGCTGGTCCTTCTAGGGTCGTCAAGGAGTCTCCCGAAGGGACTGCTTCCGCTATGTCTGCTCAAGACATAGTAAATCTAAAAGCCAAGTATAGCTTCCCGTCGGACCTCCATTTGTTCTACCCTGCTCCCAATGACAGGGTAACTTCTTCCCGTTCCGGAAGGGTTGCCTTGTACGGAGCCTTCTTTAAGGCCGGGCTTCGGTTGCCTATCCATCCTTTCATCCTCAATCTTCTGGACCGATACTCTCTGACACCTTCTCAGTTAGTTCCCAACTCGATCCGAACCATCGTCGGTTTTCTGGTTCTCTGCCACCTGCAAGGCATTGAGGCCAGTATCTCTTTATTCCGCAGCTTTTACACCCTTCGCAAGCAATCGGGTTGGTGGTCCTTCACCCCTAGTCCAATAGGATCCTCAAGTTGTGCCTTCCCACTTCCGTCAAAGGGTGGAAGGACAAATTCTTTTTTGCTGATATCGGTGGGGTGCGCGGAAGCTGGGGGATACCCAACATTGATGCTAATAGGGATCCCTCCATCCTTCCACGTGATCGGATGCATTTGGGCAGCTTCTGACTGCCGATGTCCCTCGGTGTAATATGCTTTTAGCCGAGGAAAACCTTCGTCTCGCCGGTTTAATTCCTTCGAGTGGTGAGCACTTGATTACTCGCCTTCTTTTTCTTTTTCCCCCTTTGCTCTCTTTTTTTTTTTTTTAACTATCCTCCGCTGTATAGGGATGGCGCCGTCGCTTCATGAGCTCAGGCAGGCGGCCACTAGGAAGAGGAAGGCTACAGGGGATGTGCCCCCTACCGAAAGAAGGGCCATTGCTAAAGTCCCAAGGAGGGCCGATGCGGGGAGGGTTGATGCTGAGAGGGCCGACGCGGGGAGGCCGACGCTGGAGGGGCTAAAGTTGTGAAGCCCCTGCGTGCAAAGGTTTTGAAGAAGGGCGGCCCTAGAAGGGCCGACGCTGGGGAGGCCGAGGCTAAAGGGGCCAAAACTGTGGAATCCCCGCACACGTGTGAGGCGGCCAGAGCCCAAGCCGACGAGCCCGCCATGACATGCGGTAAGGGCCGAGGCGGCAAGGAGGTAGAGCGGAGCCAACTAGAAGGAAGATCTTCAGCTTCAGCTCCTCCTATCATCCTGCTCGACCCTTCTCCTGAGAAGGTTGCGAGGGCGCCGTCGCCCTTGCCCAAAGCCGTAGAGACGGAGCAAGTTCCTGCGGCAATAGTGACGATTCAGCAGCTATCCTGCCCCCCATGGGGGCAACAGCTGAAGCGCCTCCACCAGTCAAGGGGTCGGAGGCGGCAGGATCAGAGGAGGAATCTGCCTCTACGGGCCCCGCGCCAAGGGGAGAGAGGGGCGTCGATCCTTCCTTCCAATCGCTGTTGGCGAACCACAGTCGCTGGGCCGAACGGACCTTGGAGGAAGCAACTGTGGTCGAGGTGCAAGAGTTTCTCGGAATCAGGGGAGAGCCACCTTCTTCCGCGAAGCGTCGTGGCGCATCTCTGGGTGAGCTTCTGCTCAATTATCGTCTTTTTTTTTATTTGCTTTCTAACATTGACATTCCCTTCAGGCATTGAACTCTCTAGTCGCCCTGAAGAACCTCTGGACCCTGAGCGATACCGCTATCGACCAAGCGCGGGAGGAGATGTTGTCCCTCCAAGTCAAGGCGAAAAAGGCGGAGATGGCTCTGGAGGATACTCGGGCCACCCTAAAGGGTGAAATCGATGTCATCCGGCTAAGAGCCGAGAAGGCTGAGTATGCGCTGGAAGTTGCCCAGCGCCGCGCAGCCAATGAGCTGGATAATGCTCAGGTGGCCGAGGAAAAATAGAAAGTGGCCGAGGAGAAGCAGAGGACAGCCGAGGAGAGGCTGAAGGTGGCAGAATTGGAGGTGTGCGTTTTGAAGACCCAATTAAATTCTGCCTCCATTGAGATAGATGCAGCCAAGGAAGCCACCCGCCAGTCCAACGCCAAGATTGCAGATTTGGAGGCGGCGGTGACTGAGGCCCAGAGGGGGGCCGTCGAGTCCGAGAAGAGAGCTCTCGAGGCGGAGAAAAGAGTTCGAGGCCGTAGAGGATTTTAGAAAGTCTAAAGCCTTCGATAAGGAGATGGCCGAGTCATCGGCGTTTGCTTATAATGCCGGCTTCCAAGACTGCAAGGACAAAATCCAGGAACTCTACGACCTAGAGGACATTGAAGGACTGAAGCCTGATGACGTTTCTGAGGATGATGACCCGGCCCCGGATGACCTTTAATAGCTTTAGTTTTTCTTTCTTTTTGTATTGATCTATGCCTGACTTGAGTCGGCAACTTTGTAGCCTTTTAGCTATCAATGAATGTTTTTCCCTCACTGTGTACCTTTGGTTATAATCAGCTTTAGCTGAGTCAGCTGTTATGAATCACCAATCAATGGTGCCTCGTCAGATTGATTACGCAGAATGTGATTGTGAGCCGCACATTGTCCCAGATACCAACACAGGGGGCCAACTTTTAGTGCCGATGCAGGGCGCCAGTATCTAATATGCCGACGCGGAGCCAGTCTTTGGTGCCAACGCGGAGTTGGTCTTTAATATGCCGACGCGGAGCCGGTCTTTAATATGCCGATGCAGAGCCGGTCTTTAATATGCCGATGCGGAGCCGGTCTTTGGTGCCAACGCGGAGTTGGTCTTTAATATGCCAACGCGGAGCCGGTCTTTAATATGCCGATGCGGAGCCTATCTTTAATATGCCGACGGAGCCGATCTTTAATATGCCGACGCGGAGCCGGTCTTTGGTGCCAACGCGGTGTTGGTCTTTAATATGCCAATGCGGAGCCGGTCTTTAATATGCCGACGCGGAGCCGTCTTTAATATGCCGACGCGGAGCCGTCTTTGTGCCAACGCGGAGTTGGTCTTTAATATTCCGACGCGGAGCCAGTCTTTGTTGTTGAACATACTCATCCGAAAATAAGTGAACATGTTGAACATTCATTTATCAAATAGATTCAAATTAATGACGATAGCATTCTATTGATAATACCGGCGTAAGTTGTCGGCGTTCCAAGTGCGAGGGAGCGGTTTTCCGTCTAGCTCTTCGATTTTGTACGCCCCGTGGTGAAGTACCTCCTTGACACGGTATGGTCCTTCCCATCTTGGTGCAGCTTGCCCCCCTCTGTCGGCTTTGATACTTCAGCTCTTGGCAGAATGAGGTCTCCAGGGCAGAATGTCTTGGGTCGCACCCGAGTATTGTAGTACTTGGCCGCTCGCTAACGGAACGCTGCCATGCGGAGCTGTGCTTGGTCTCGCAATTCTTCCACCAAATCAGATCGGCCCTCAGCTGGTTTGAGTTGCTTTTTTCGTGGTATAATTCCGTCCGGGGGCTAGGAACTCCTATTTCCACGGGATGACCGCCTCGGTCCCAAAGACCAGGCTGAAAGGGGTTTCCCCAGTAGGTGCTCGCGGCGTCGTATGGTAAGCCCACAGTACACTGGAGAGTTCCTCCACCCAGCGTCCTTTGCAACTATCTAGCCGAGCCCTAAGTCCTTGGATGATGATACGATTGGTCACCTCGGCTGCGCCATTAGTTTGGGGGTGCCCGACTGAGGTGAATCGATGATGGATGCCTAGGCCATCGCAGAATTCCGGAAAGCCGTGTTGTCAAACTGTCGGCCGTTGTCTGTAACGAGGGTGTGTGGTAGCCCGAATCGGCACACCACAGACTTCCAGAAGAAAGTTCTTATTTTGGCCTCCGTGATCTTAGCAAGAGCTTCGCCTCGATCCACTTGGTGAAATGGTCAACAACTACCACTAGGAACTTGCGTTGTCCGGAGGCAGGAGGGAACGGTCCCAGGATGTCCATGCCCCATTGTGCGAAGGGCCATGGTGCAGCCAGAGGGGTCAGCTGGGACGCTAGCTGATGTTGGATGTTGGCATGACGCTGGCAGCTGTCGCACCTCTTGACGAGTTCGAATGCATCCTCCTTCATTGTCAGCCAGTAATACCCTGTCGGAGGGCTTTATATGCAAGAGCCCTGCCCCCAGATGGCTTCCACATATACCTTCATGTATCTCCCCAGAATATAATTGGCTTCGGTGGGACCGACACACCTGAGGACTAGGTATGAGAATGACCTCCGGTAGAGCTTTCCCTCCATAATGAAAAACTTTGGGGCCCATCTTTTAAGTTTCCTAGCTTCGGCAGGGTCTTCTAGGAGTGTACCCTCAGTAAAGTACCGGACATAGGCGTCCATCCAGAAGGCTCCTGCTCCACTGGTAAAGTTTCTCTTGATACGTCAATACTCGGGGCTTCTAAGTGCTCCACATAAGCTTTTCCCAACATCCCATCAACTGAGGTGGCAAGACGGGATAAGGCGTCGGCTCTAGCATTCTCCTGTCGAGGAATGTAGCTGACGCTGAAGTGAGTCAAGGGGGAAACCAGCGAGTGCACCATATTTAAGTAGCGGGCCATGATGGGATCCCTTGCCTCGTATTCCCTTGTAATTTGGCCAGCAACCAGTTGGGAGTCGGTGAATGCCCTAAGGCGTTTCACCCCAAGCTCTCGAGCTAATCTCACGCCGGATAGCAAAGCTTCATATTCTGCCTGATTATTAGTGGCTGGAAAGAGGAAACGAAGTGCACACTCGGTCACAACCCCATCCGAGTTGGCCAAGATGAGGCCTGCTCCGCTCCCTTGAGAATTCGACGCCCCGTCCACATGAAGGACCCATTCATCATCACTGGTTCTGAGGGGCTGAGTGTCCGTAGGAGGTTCTTTAGGTTGCTCCTTTTTCCAAGTACAGTCAACCAAAAAATCTGCCAATACTTGAGACTTCATGGCCAAACGGGGGCAAAAGATAGGTCGAACTCCCCTAGCTTGAGGGCCCACCTCGCCAGCCGGCCGGAAGTATCCGGGTGAGTAAGAACTGTCTTCAGAGGTTGGTCTGTGATCACTACGATCGGGTGGGCTTGGAAGTACGGCCGCAGACGCTGGGCAGACACGATCAATGCAAAGATGATCTTTTCCATATTTGAATATCGGGTCTCTGCATCGTGAAGCACCTTACTTGTGTAGTATACTGGCCTTTGCGTGCCATTGGTGTCCACGCGGACCAGCACAGAGCTAACAGCCTCAGGAGAGGCCGCAAGGTATAGAAGGAGTTCTTCTCCACCATCGGCTTGGCTAGCAATGGCGGGTAGATAAGAATTCCTTTAACCCTTCGAACGCCTCCTGGCATTCTTTCGTCCATTCAAACTCATTGACTCTACGAAGCGCCTTGAAGAAAGGTAGGCACCTTTCAGCGGACTTGGATAGGAAGTGGCTTAAGGCGGCCACCCTTCCTGTCAGGCGCTGTATTCCTTCTTATTGGCAGGAGGCCTCATGTCCAAGATGGCTTGGACTTTGTCCGGGTTTGCTTCGATCCCCCTCCGGGTTACCATGAAGCCCAAGAAATTTTTAGCTGTCACCCCGAATGCACACTTACGAGGGTTCAGCTTCATCTGGTACCAACGAAGGTTGTCAAAAGTTTCCGTTAGGTCCGCGATGTGGTCAGTGGCGTGAACGCTTTTTGTCAACATGTCATCCACGTACACTTCCATGTTACGTCCCATCTGGCCTTCAAAGACCTTGTTCATCAGCCTCTGGTAAGTGGCTCCCGCATTCTTTAACCCGAAAGGCATTACCTTGTAGTAGTATAACCCCTTCTCAGTTATGAAGGAGGTAGCTTCTTCATTCGCCGGATTCATCCGGATCTGGTTGTATCCGAAGAAAGCATCCATGAAGCTAAGGACCTCATGGCCGGATGTAGCGTCCACCAGTTGATCGATCCGAGGTAGGGGAAAGCTGTCCTTAGGGCACGCCTTATTGAGGTCGATGAAATCTACGCACATTCTCTAGCTTTCGTTGGTCTTGCGGACCAGCACCACGTTGGCCAACCATTCGGGTAATGGACCTCCCGAATATGGCCCGCAGCCGTTAACTTGCGGACTTCCTCGTCGATAGCTTTCTGTCTATCTGGAGCAAAGTTTCTTTTTTTCTGTCGGACTGGCCGACACTCTGGCCTGAGGTTGAGACGATGGGTGATCACTTCTTCGGGGACGCCCGACATGTCTGAAGATGACCACGCGAGACGTCGGTGTTGGCACGCAGGAAAGTAAGAAGTTGATGGCGTGCCTCCTCTGAAGCAATGCCCCCACCTGAACAGTCCTTGCTAGGTCATCACCCAAGGGGAGGGTTAGAAGGTGCTCTGCCGGCTCTCCCCTTCTTCCCAACTCCCGGGGATCGAGCGACTCAGAGGCTGCTGCCGACGCGTGTCCAGCGGTCTGGGAGACAAATGGTAGCAGGGCGGAGCGGGCTTTGCTCCCCTCTCATTTCTCCGACTCCTTCGTTGGTGGGGAACCTTACCAATAATCTCTTGGTGGAGATCACGGCATCCAACAGATTCAACCCTGGTCTTCCCAAGATAGCGTTATAAGCCAGTGGGACCCGGACCACCAAGAAATTTATAACCACAGTGCTCTGACATGGAGGGGTTTCAGCCGTGACCGGAGGGCAATTTCCCCTCGACGTTCACCAATCTCCAGTGAAGCCCATTAGCGGTGCGGCAATGGGTCGGAGTAAAGATCTTGACAAATTCATCCGAACAAAAGCCTCGTAGCTCAAAACATCCACCGAGCTCCCACTATCAATTAAAATTCTTTTTACAGGATGTTTGGCTATAGTCATGGACACCACGACGCTGTCGTCATGCTTATTAACCACCCCATCTAGATCCTTTCCAAAGAAAGGAATTACAGAATCTATTCCCTCTCGCTGCCTCTTCGAACTGCCATCTGCTCCCCAGGAAATCATAGCTATAGTCTTTTCAGTTGGAACATTATCCATGCCAGTCGACGACTCGAAGGCACCGGGGGGCCCGACGCAGGAAGGTTTCCCCTTCGAACAAACTTGCCCAGGTGGCCTTGCTGAACCAGCTCCTCAATGGCCTTTTTTAGATGGCGACAGTCCTCGGTGTCGTGACCGTAGTCCCGGTGGTACCGGCAGTAAAACTCCTTGTTGCGGGGGGCCCCAGACTTCAAGGGAGTCGGACGCTTGAAATAAGGTTCCTCCTCAATCTCCAGCAGAATGTGAGAGATGGGAGCCATGAGGGGGGTGAATTGCTCCTTAGGAACCAGCGTCTGTGGTCGGCGATCTGAGCGGCCTGGAGGCTCGGACTTCCGAGGTCGTACATCGGCATGATCAGTAGGCGGTGGTTTCTTACTGGTGTTCTTGTCAACCTCCCTCCTGGAAGAATCCACCTCGTCGGCACGGATGTACTTCTATGCCTGGCTCAGAAGCTCAGCATAGGAACTTGGAGGCTTCTTATCCAGGGAATAAGCGAACCTGGATGGGCGAAGTCCTCGTCTCAGGGCCAAAGTGGCTACGGAGTCTTCCAGGTTGTACACCTCCAACGCTGCTTCCTTAAATCGAACGACGAAATCCTTCAAGGTCTCGCCACTCCTCTACTGGACAGCAAAGAGACTATCTGCCACTCGTGGGATCTTTCGACAGGCATCAAAGTGGGCCAGGAAAGATCGCTCGAGCTGTCGAAATGAATTGATACTGCGTGGGGCCAAGTGGGAGTACCATGCGCATGCTGCCTTGTGAGAGTGGCCGGAAAGGCGACGCATAGAAGGGAGTCCGTCGCTCCCTGGACCTGCATAAGGACCTTGTAGCTTTCAGGTGGTCTAGGGGGTCCGTCGTCCCATCATAGGGATCCAGTTGGGAAGACGGAACTGGGGCAAGACCGGTTCCTTCATGATATGCCGGGAAAGCGGGGGGCGACGCTCATAATCCGTTCCATGAGGATCGGTGATTCGGCGGCTAAGCTCGTTCAACCATCGATGATACTCATCAAGCCTTTGCTCGGCCCGACGGGTGGCTTTCCGGAGAGTGCCATCTTGGGATGAATCGGAAGAAGGAGCTGAAGAAGATTGCCGGCACGAAGAACGCGCCCGCCTAGACTCTTTTTCCTCCAACCGGTGGTGGGAATGACCGGAGTGGCGAGAGGGGGATCTCCGTCGCTTCGAGGTCCCTCGGCGATGAGGTTCGGCGGGTGAGCGGTGGGAGACCTCAGGTGGGGTTCCACCTTGGTGAGACTGGACCATTCCCCGCACCCCTTCGTCAAGCGTAGGGGGCTGAGTAGCAGCAGCCAAGTAATGCTCTTGCAGCCCCCGGACCATTGTCGTCAGATCCTGAACCTGGTGGGCCAGAACCTCGAGCCGATCAGGTTGGCTTATCTACGCAGGGAGCGGAACATGGAGATTGGCCTCCGAATACTCAGCCCGTGGAATGCGCCCGGCTGCTTGACTGGAGGAAGCCTCTTGTGCTCGCGTAGTCACCATCGTTTCCCTCGCAGAATTAGTGGGGTCACAGGGAGAACTTTCGTCTTCCTCCGTACGAACTGGTGCCCCCCTTCCTGGCGCCAATCTGTTGCTGCCAACTCACTTACGATGAACGTTGGGTAGGCTAAGGTTCTCGTGAGTGTAGAGAAGTTGCCGTCTTCCTTCTAGTGCCTACAAAAAGTCCCGGACCAGTGATTCTGGTGGGGACCCTCCGATGCCCAAGTCAGTGGGTTGTAAACAGGGATATTGTATATCAGTAGGATTTCAAGGAGAGAGCGAGAGAGAGCCCCCCTCGCATTGAGCTCGGGTCCTCTTTTTATACCTGTCTAGGGTCCCGCTTACCTCGTTCTGTTGGAACCGTCGAATCTTCTCTGTTGGGATGTTTTCATCGAACGGCAAGTCGTTAAGCTGTCGCTGGATGAGGGCCGCTTATAGCGGTAACTGCTTAACGAGCTAACACTTGCCCATGATTTCAGCGAGCGAGGTGCATGGTAATAGACCTTAGATCACGGGATCTGTTGTATGAGACTGGTCATTGTGCATGCAAAAATACTGAAGGCCAATGCTAGAGGCCGAAGCCAAAGTCTCAGCGCTGGAGGCCATCGCTGGAAGCCGACGCTGGAGGCCGGAGCCAAAGTCTCAGCGCTGGAGGCCGTCGCTGGAGGCCGGAGCCAAAGTCTCAGCGCTGGAGACCGTCGCTGGAAGCCGGTGCTGGAGGCCGGCGCTAGAGGCCGGCGCCAGAAGCCGGCGCTGGATACCAGCGCTGGATACCGGCGCTGGAGGCCGAAGCCAAAGTCTCAGCGCTGGAGGCCGACGCTGGGGGCCAACGCTGGAGGCCGACACTGGAGGCCGACACTAGAGGTCGGCGCTGGAGGCCTCTGGGTTTTGCTGTCACATCATTGTTTTCGAAAACCGTGCAAAAGATAATACTACCTAGAGGAAACAGCCAGCCGTATCAGCGGCGCTGGTAGCGGTCTAGCCCGGGAAGGAGAGGCTGGAGTGGGCACCGCTGTCCTCACCGCTGCTATCGTCATCTTCTTCCTCTGAGGTGCTGTCGTCGTCTTCTTCCTTCAACCGGGGATCCTCGATCGTCCTGGTGCCGTTCTCTCTGTCAATATAGTATAATTGTCCCGTCTGAAAAGATAAAACATTGCATCAGAAGAACGTTGGAAACATAAAAAGACTAAAGAAAAGAGAGGAGAGATCGTACTCGCATATCAAGATATTGCTCCCATGGGTACGAAAGAGGTAACTCTGACTTCAGATCCACCGTCACATCATCCTCTTTCTCCTCGGGCCGTGGTAGCGGAGGCGAAGACGGCGACGATGATGCCCCACTGTTTCCCACCCTATCATCATGGGCGCTGTCATCAGAGAGAGAGAGTGAGACGGGAAGAGACAGCATATAAAGAGTTCTCCCAGGATGCGGATCTCTAATATCTGCTCCGCGATCTCCCCCGAATATCGCGATCTTCGATATCTGCTAGCCCAGGGCTACCTCGAGGGTGACAACCCTCGCCAGGTGATGTGAGCAAGATCCACTAGAAATCACCTGGTGAAAATGAGGTGAGCTTGGATATGACACTAGTGATTTCCAGTGGATCCAACTCACATCACCTGGCGAGGGTTGTCACCCTCGAGGTGGCCCTAAGCTAGCAGATATTGGAGATCACGATATTCGGAGGAGATCGCGGGGCAGATATCGGAGATCGCATCCCGGAAGATCTATTTATATGTCATCTCTTCCCGTCTCGCTCTCTCCGATGACAGCGCCCATGATGATAGCAGCGTCGGGGGTGGGAAACAGTCGGGCATCGTTGTCACCATCTTCGCCTCTGCTATCGCGGCCCGAGGAGAAGGATGATGATGTGACGGTGGATCTGAAGTCGGAGTTACCTCTTTCGTACCCATGGGAGCAATATCTTGATATGCGGGTATGATCTCTCTCCTCTCTTTTCTTTAGTCTTTTTTATGTTTCCAACGTTCTTCTGATGCAACGTTTTATCTTTTCAAATGAGACAATTATATTATATTGATAGAGAGAACGACACCAGAACGATCAAGGATCCTCGGTTGAAGAAAGAAGACGACGACAGCACCTCGGAGAAAAGAAGACGATGACAGCAGTGACAGTGAGGACAACGGTGCCCACTCTGGCCTCTCCTCCCTCTCCTTCTCGGGCGAGACCACTACCAGCGCTGCCTAGCCCGGTGGTGAGATCGCATTATAAAATGCAAATATCTAAATAAGGTTTGTTATAATAATATTTTAAATTACATGTTATAACATTTTGTATAATTTATGTTTCATCATGGAAAGTGACTTCGTACGCTCAAAGTTTGTTATAAAATGCAAATGTCTTTTGATGATGCCCGATCACTGGTCCTGAACATCGGAAGAAGGAAGCGGACTGATTAGCGGATCTTCGCTCCATCGAGTTGCCTGCAAAAAGATCCAGGACCGGAGGGATTCTCCGGTGCGACCCTCCGACGCTCAAGTTAGCAATCGAGGTCATAGCTGAGGAAGAGCTCGAGTGAGCTCTTTTTAGATGAAAAGTGTTCCCCCGGGAGGATGAATCCCTCTCTGAGTATTAAGATAGCGATTCTTTGAGTTTTTCACCCGTACCTGATTATTAAGTGGATTCACCTTTTTATAGGGGGTTGACACTTGCATGACCACGTGGGATTCCGTGAAAAAGGAATGTTCGCGGAGTTCTTGGGGGTTGCGTGAATCTGGGCTGGTTGGTGGGTCATGTCCCATCGGAGGGGAAAAAACGGCGGTTGGTGGGCTACGTCCTATCAACCAGTGGGGCTATTGGGTAGTTGGGTCCAGTCCCATCAGTGGCGTGGCCAGTGGGTAGTTGGATCTGGCATTGTCAGGCGGCGTGGGTCAAGAAGGTGGTGTCCTTAACCACTAGGGCTGTGCTGGGGCTGATTTGGAGGAAACGGGGGCATCTCGACTCTCCCGAGGGATCTGAGGCTGAGCTGGGTCGACTAGGGATGGCCGGGGCCAACCTCGCCGACTAGGAAGTGCAGGGGCGGGGCCGACCAAGAATGGTCGGGGCTGGCTCGACGGACTGGAGATGCCGGGGCTGACCAGGAATGGTTGGGAATCAACTTGGCGGGCTTGGAATTGCCTGGGCCGACTAGGGCCGACCAGGAATGGTTGGGGCCGACTCGGCGGGCCTGGAGATGCCGAGGCCGAGTGGGGCCGACTAGGAATGGTTGGGGCTGACTCGGGGCTTGGAACCACCTGGGCCGACTGGGGCCGATCAGAAATGGTCGGGGCCGACTCGGCGGGCCTGGAGATGCGGGGCCGAGCGAGCCGACCAGGAATGTCGAGGCCGACTTGGCAGGCTTGGAGCTGCCGGGGCCGAGCGGGGCCGACTTGGCAGGCTTGGAGCTGCCGGGGCCGAGTAGGCCGACCAGGAATGGTCGGGGTCAACTCGGCGGGCCTGGAGACACCAGGGCCGAGCGGGGCCGATCAAAATGGTCGGGGCCAACTCGGCGGGCCTGGAGACACTGGGGCCGAGCGGGGCTGACCAGAAATGGTCAGGGCCGACTCGGTGGGCTTGGAACTGCCTGGGCAGACTGGGGCCGACCAGGAATGGTGGGGCTGACTCGGCGGGCTTGGAGACGCCGGGGGCGCACTAATTTTGGTTTTGCCAAAATTGCCCTTGTGGCTATACCAGCCACATAGATGCCCCCCCGCCCCTGAGCGCTAAGGACCACGTGCCTGCAATCCTTTGGGCGAAAGGGGCGCAAAAATTCAAAAGAAAATGATTGCCTCCTTAGTGCACTTTCAATGGCTTGATGGGCTAGTGCTCCGTCCCGAGGCAGTGTCGTTTCGAAGATCTTCTGCAATCATGCAGTAGGTGGGGCTGACGTTGGCGCCGGACGCTCCGGGGAGGGAGCTTATTGGGGAATAGAAAAAGGCAAGGGCCATCATTGCTTCTCACTTTCTATGCTCCGCGATTGGCTAGGGATCATGCCCCTTGGGGCGAATCGAGGCGGCTTCCTTGGGCGCAGGCAAGATTTCCGGTTGACAGCTTGAGGCGCAATAGAGGTTTACCACGTGGCGGGATCTTGAGCGTCGCTGATGGAAGGTGGAGGGTATAAAAGCGCTTCTAGAGTCTGGGGAAAGCTTTTACACTACTATTGCTTTCTTCCACCTTCCTCCTCCTTAAGCTTCTTCTGCGACCTGAGCCCTTCTAACTCCCAGGTTAGTCTCATCCTTTTCTTCACCCATGGACCGTAGTGCTATTAGGGAGGGTAAGAGACCCGTAGAAGAGTCTTCCCAATCCAGCAATGAAAACCAGGCCCCTGTAGCTAGCCAAATGCCTCGGCCGGTGGGCGGCATCACCATCCGCGACCGATCAAGGGCGATAGGACCTCCGTCCACCTCCAGCTCTCCTATTAGGGCAGTCCATGTGTCCTCTTGCCATCCGGTGCTTCCTCCGGCGGTGAGTTCTGATCCAGTAGGTCCAGCAGGAGTGGCTTCAACCATGACTCTAAGGACATAGAGGCCGTTAGGGTTAGATACCTGGTCCCTGACTTCATTGGCCTATCCGCGTCGAGGCCCGAAGTAGGGTGACTTCTGACTACCTGGGTCGGGTCGCTTTATATGAGGAGTCTTCTGGTGCGGGCTATGCCTTCCTTTCCATCCTTTTCTTCTAAACCTCTTAGATAGGTATAGGTTAGTGCCGGCGCAGTTGACTCCGAATTCGATTCAGATCATCTGTGCCTTTGTCATTCTTTGCCATTTTGAGGGGGCCCGCCCAGGGTTGTCTCTGTTTCGAGCTTTCTACAAGCTCCGCTGTCAAGGCGAGGGGGCCTGGTGGGCATTTACCGCCAGGCCGGGTAGAGCTTTCCCTTTAGGCCTCCCATCCAAAATTAGGGGGTGAAGTCTAGATTTCTTTTTGCCCACGTCGAGGGGGTAAGGGCTACTTGGAGGGAGCCAGACACTAGTTCCAACGATGATTCCTCCGTAAGGGATAGGGATAAGGAACTATTCACCCAACTGTCTAACTGCCAAATCCCCGGCTACAAGAAACTCCTGTCCGAGGAGAACCTTGTAGAGGCCGAGTTAGCCCTGGTGGCCGGTGAGCTTGACGCCTGACTCCTTCTATCCTGACCTTCGGTTTGTCGTACGCTGTTGCTAATGCCTGTTATTCTTTTCTGTGCAGCAATGAAGATTTCCGCAGCGATTTCGAGACCATCCTAAAGCAGAAAAGGCAGGCGACCAGAGAGTCATCCAGGCCGGCGAAGAGAATTTGAAGGAGGGAGTCGGCCAGGCCGGCTGAAGCCCTCACGGCCCCAACTCCTACGGAGGAGCTGGCTGAGAAGAAGCCGGTCGTAGGAGTGGCCTCGGAGCCGGCCAGGGCCGAAATTGAAGAGGGGGAGATCCCGGCCGCCAACGAACCGACAGTGGTTGTTTTGGATGAGGAGGAAGCCTCCGCTGTCGCCGATGTGCCCGAGGTGGGGCGGGTCACCATCGCTGTTGGCCCCCTGGCTGCTGCAAAGCCGGGGAGGGAAAGTGCTTCCCTAACTGCTGGTGAGGGGGAGCGAGTCGTCAGGAAGTCCCGGGACGGGGCAGAGGCGATCGAGAAGCGGAGGGGTGAGCCGAGGAGCTCATCCCGGCAACCGGCCCATTGCCCGACCTGCCCTCAAGCCGAGGGTCCGCAGGAAGGACAGACACGGCTGGTCCCCACACTCGGCATGATGGCGGACGCCGCACAAGCCTCCCGCCTCCTGTTTTTCCCTCTCTGAGTATTAAGATAGCGATTCTTTGAGTTTTTCGCCCATACCTGATTATTGAATGGATTAACCTTTTTATAGGGGGATTGACACTTGCATGACCACATTGGATTCTGTGAAAAAGGAATGTCCGCGGAGTTTTTAGGGGTTGCGTGAATCTGGGCTGGTTGGTGGGTCCTGTACCATCGAAGGAAGGAAAACGGTGGTTGGTGGGCTACGTCCCATCAGCCAGTGGGGCTATTGGGTAGTTGGGTCTAGTCCCATCAGCGGTGTGGCCAGTGGGTAGTTGGATCTGGCATTGTCAGGCAGCATGGGTCAGAAAGGTGGCGTCCTGAACCACCAGGGCTGTGCTGAGGCTGATTTGGAGGAAACGGGGGCGTCTCGACTCTCCCAAGGGAGCCGAGGCTAAGCTGGGTCGACCAGGGATGGTCGGGGCCAACCTCGCCGACCAGGAAGTGCCGGGGCGGGGCCGACCAAGAATGGTCGGGGTCGGCTCGGCGGACTGGAGATGCCGGGGCCGAGCGGGGCCGACCAGGAATGGTCTGGGCCAACTCGGCGGGCTTGGAACTGCCTGGGCCGACTGGGGCCGATCAGGAATGGTCGGGGCCAACTCGGCGGGCTTGGAGATGCCTGGGCCGAGCGGGGCCAACCAGGAATGGTCGGGGCCAACTCGGCGGGCTTGGAACTGCTGGGCCGACTGGGGCCGACCAGTAATGGTCGGGGCCGACTCGGCGTGCTTGGAACTGCCTGGGCCAACTATGGCCGACCAGGAATGGTCGGGGCCGACTCGGCGGGCTTGGAGCTGCCGGGGCCGAGCGGGCCGACCAGGAATGGTCGGGGACGACTCGGCGGGCTTGGAGATGCCAGAGCTGAGCGGGGCTGACCAGGAATGGTCGGGGCCGACTCGACGGGCTTGGAGACGCCGGGGCCGAGCGAGGCCGACCAGGAATGGTCGGGGCGACTCGGTGGGCCTGGAGACGCCGAGGCCGAGCGGGCCGACCAGAAATGGTTGGAGCCGACTAAGCGGGCTTGGAACTGCCTGGGCCGACTGGGGCCGACCAGGAATGGTCGGGGCCGACTCGGCGGGCCTGGAGACACCGGAGGCGCACTAATGTTTTGGTTTTGCCGAAATTGCCCTTGTGGCTATACCAGCCACATCTTCTTTCATTCCCAAACACTCCTTTATTATAACAAAATGCATAAGGTCATGCCTATGTTATAACAATAGTATCTAAAAGACAACTTCTCTGGTTAGAGTCTCTAGCAACCATCTGGAATTATACTCCTTTCAAGCTAGAAAATAGTAAGAGAATCAGGTTTCGAGAAAATGGCTGGATGAATGGAATGCAACTAAAGGTTATTTTCTCTTCTCCCTCTCTGTTGCCTTACAAAGAAAACGGAGGAGATTAAACTAGCCCTTCTCTATGAGTCTTTGCTCCAGTTGAGATGTGAAGACCAGCACTGATGGAAGCTCACGAACTCTAGTACAAGATCCTTGATGATGTAGGTGGGTTTTTTACTCACTACCTCCAGAAATTACTCATTAGCCCCCATAAAATTATGAAATACCTAAACTACCCCTTTGCCCCATGCCGCCTCTTCCTCTCTCCCCCCTCCCAAATTACTAAGTGTCCCCCGCTCCCCACCCCCGTCCGACCGCGCTCCCCCGCTCGCTCTCGCTCACGGTGCTTCCCCGGTGATGGCTTCTCGGCATGTAAGATCTTTCCCCCCTCCCTCCCTCCCTCCCTCGATCCGCTCTCGTCCATAGGGTTTTTTTTAGCCAACCTCTCCTCCCTCCCCGGCATCCACATCTCTCCCATGGCTCTGCCCTCTCTCCGCCACCTCTCCCCCACATCCCACAGACTCCGTGATCTCTGTTCGGCCCGCAAGGGCCGAACAGATTTAAATCTGTTCGGCCCAGCTCGGTCGAACAAATGTAATGAACAGATTGTGTTGGCCCAGATGACAACCCAAGAGGGGGGAGTGAATTGGGTTCTTTACAAAATTTTAAACCTTTTAACAACTATGTGCTTGGAGATAGATGAAATGCAATGCAAATGTTAAGTACAACCAAGGAGATAGAGAAAGAGATAATCAAAGCATGACAAACACAAAGGTTTTATAGTGGTTCGGTATATCCAACACCTACGTCCACTCTCAAGATCCACTTGGGTCCACACTATAATCCTCTTGATTATAATCGAGTTGTTTTACAAGATCACAACTCAAACTTGTTGTTTCCCAGGGATCACAACGAACCCAGCCGGTTTTCCGGGCTCACCAACACAAAACCCTAAACTCAAGCTAATCTAGCTTGACCCGAGGTATACTACCTCCACTAGTTCAATCCCCTTGATAGAACTAGAACAAACAAGAAAGAATAATGTTTTTCAATAATACAAAGCTCCTCAAATGAGCGAATATTCAAAAAATAAGCAAGGTTAGAAAAGCCTGTTTTGAAGATTGTTGGATTTGAGCTTTTCTTCTTTTCCTCTTCTCTCTGGAGATGTTGAATCAGGCCTCAGCTTTGATTCGTTGCAAATGTTGCAGATGAGAAGTTGAGAAAATAGAGCCTTTTCTTCTATTTTGGGAATCCTCCGATTTTTCCAATATGAATGCCTTGGATTTCTCTTTGAGCTTTTTGGAGTGGAAGGATTTGAGTTTGGATACTTTTCTCTTTGATTTCATGCTCAAGACTTCTTGGATTTTTGATTTGTATTCACTCCGATTTTTCCATTATTTTTCAAACGAGCTTTCTCCCCCTTTTTATAGATTTCCTTTAATCCATTTTTGGTGAGAAAACTAGCCGTTGGAATGTACCTGGAAAGTTTTTCCAAACAAAATATATCCGTTAGAAGTTAGGTAAAAAGAAAATATTACCGTTAGAGCTGATCTAGTATTTTATAATTTCGTTCTAGATAGGTTGGAGTCGGCTCCAACTTTTTAGGTGTCAGCTCCAAGTCGTTTATCCAAAATAAAAGTTCTGAGTTCGTCGAGGAGTCGGCTCGAAAAAGTTAGGCGTCGGCTCCAAAAGACTGTAAGTGTCGGCTCCGAGGTAGTCAAAAATCCAACGTTCTGTCCCTGCATCGGAGTCCGTTCCAGACACTGAGTGTCGACTCCAAAATTCTGGGTGTCGGCTCCGAAAACTCTGGGTGTCGGCTCCGAACCGTATCAAAAATCAGAAGAATATTTGACTGGCCATGGGATCGGCTCCAACATTCCTAGGTGTCGACTCCAGTCTCTGAAACTTTGAAACTTGTATTTTGTAATTGATTCAAAACACGATTCTTAATGCCTTTAAATCAATCAAATATTTTTAAGCCCTGAAACACTTATCAAATCTATTAGTAATCAAATAAATATACTCAATTCCTTTATTAATCATCAAAATCAATAATTGGGTCAACAGATTGTTCATTAAATCTGTTCGGCCGAGCTGGGCCGAACAGATTTAACTCTGTTCGGCCCAGCTAGGCCGAATAGAGTAATTAAATTATTAAATATAATTATAATAAAGTATATTATAAAGTATATTATAATTTATAATATATTATAAAGTATATTATAAGTATAATTTATAATATATTATAAAGTATAAAGTATATTATAATTATAAAGTATATTATAATTATAATCAAGTATATTATAAAGTTTATAATTTTAAATGAGTTTATATTATTAATATATTTTTAATAAAAATATATTGTTTTGATATATTTTTATTTTAATGATGAATATTGCAATGTTCTAGATATGGATGCTGGTCCCTCACGAGTTAGACCCACACGTCTGCCAGGAGACGTAGAACCCAGGCGTCTCAGGTTATTAAGATTTCTGAGGTTCATGAGGTTGTTGTTGCACCATCGCCCCCAGATGAGACAACATACGATGACA
The DNA here is from genome assembly GCA_900491605.1 of Calamus simplicifolius. Classification (NCBI taxonomy): domain Eukaryota; kingdom Viridiplantae; phylum Streptophyta; class Magnoliopsida; order Arecales; family Arecaceae; genus Calamus; species Calamus simplicifolius. Next base: position 769,607 of record UESW01004246.1, read on the forward strand.
TCCCAGCTATGGATGTTGATGATGATGAGGTGGATGGTCCTTGTCCAGGCGGTCCTGAGGATGACTCTGTCCTTAGGAGTTTCAGGACACATATTGCAACCTCCATCTGGAGGCAACAGGTATTTGTTCATTGTTCTACTGTATGTTACTTATTATATTATTTCGATGCTGTTATGTGTTATTCATATTATCCATTTATATTTCACAGGAACGGACTCCACTGAAGTGCATGAACCATGCTGCCAAAGTAGGTGAGTGGTAGTGGTGGGCATTAGGGCAATCGAATAAGAGATTTAGGGATATAGTTCAGCAGTCGGGTCTTCTAGAGCTAGTGCATTGCTCTTATCGGTTCGCCGATTAGATTCTTGTCTCGGGCTTTGTAGAGAGATGACAGCCCGAGACAAACACCTTCCATCTTCCCTTTGGTGAGATGACAATCATGTTGGATGATGTTGCCACCATATTAGGGATTAGTGTCATGGGTATGAGTGATCGGGATGCTGAGGACCTACTAGTGCAGCTTTTGGATGTATCACGGGATGACGCGCATCATGAGGTTCTATCTATCCGCGGTCAGTCTATGAGGTTAGAGTGGCTGAAGAGTCATTTCCATAATGTATCAGATAGAGATAGCCGCCGTAGGATAGACTGTGCAGTGCGAGCGTATTTGCCTTTTTTGTTAGGGTGTACACTTTTTGTCGATAAGAGCAGGACGAGGGTGCCTATAACTTATCTTGCTCTGCTTCGGCATTTGGATAGAGTGAGCACATATGCCTGGGGTGTGGGTGCCTTGGCTTATTTATATCGGCAGTTGGGATTGCGTCTAGGGCTTCCGTTAGACATATCTGGGTAGGTAGTAAACTCTCTCTGGAGTTTTGTCCAGTGATCATTAAACTCATCTTCTGTAGCGGACAACACAAGTATATTCCAAGTCATTATAAACTTATCCCATTTCTCCTTTGTTTCAAATAACCTTTTGCACTGGGCCAAAACATTCCTACTAATATGCCATCTACATAGCAAATGTATTGCCGTAGGAAATACCCTATGAATTGCATTCAATAGAGCCAGACAAAGCATCATCATCCATGACACTGCGCAATCTCTCTAATGCCCATATATAGTTATCTTCTCGGTCACAAAAGCAATAGAAAATGTCAGGTCAGTTGATGTCACCCCACAATCTCTAAGAGAGGAAGACGATATCTATTCGTCTTGTAAGTGCAATCCATTATCAACACACGAGGAAATGCACGTAACAAGTCTATACTGCCAGGGTGTGCCCAAAACAAGTCACGCACAGCATGATACTTAATACAATTCCTATGCCACTCAATGTATTTACACTCATATAATTTACCAAGAAGATGTTGCATCTGAGATCTCCCAGCAATCTCTATAGCCTCACCTCTGCCGTGCATTGTAGATTGTCTTCATTGTCGTAACATTGAGGGCATCCCTTTGCTTCAAAGTAGATAAAATGTCCTTAGGCCGAACCAAACTCTTCGACATCTCCACTAGCATTATAGTCTCCTGCTTAGATAATCGTCTCGCATATGAGTGCTTAGATAATCGTCCCGCATATGAGTGCCCCTCGAGATGATTTGCAGCTGGATGATTGTGCACACCGCACATGACCATTAACATCCAATTATCTGAAGTGTCCAATTTCTTCCCTCTTAAGACAAAAGGACATCCACACTTCTTAGTGCCACTGGCCCTGGTCTTTGATCCCTTTTCCTTGATGTGTTTACTTTTGCAAGTACGCTCCTCTCGCAAGAAAAAAAATTCTTGGTTTCTTAACATTGCTGCCCGAATCGGATTTTTTAATAATAACGATAAATCCATTCCTCTTTTCGACTTCCCGATACCAATTACACATTTCTTCTCTACTTTTGAATATATATAAAATAAATAGCTTTACGTTAGTAGATAATTTTAAACATTGCTCAGTCAAATAATGCGAAAATAATGCAATTAAATTTTACCTCGTAAGTTGTAAATTCATTTGTGTAATCCATCACACAATCGGAGCCAATCACGCTGCATTCAGTCGAAGCATCGTCCTGCACAATCAAATAATAATTTTAAACCCTAATCATAATTAATCAAACAAAAAAAGAAGAATAAACATTCTGTTCGGCCACTTAGGGCCGAACATATTTCTTCTGTTTGGCCCTGTGTGGCCGAATAGAAATGTTCACGTGGCCGAACAGAAGCAATCTTTCTTCCGAACAGAAGAAAGATTTCTTCTGTTCGGCACCAGTGGGCCGAACATATTAATTTGTTCGGCCCTGTGTGGCCGAAGCATGAACCGTGAAAAAAATCGCACGTACTAACCTTTGCGACACACCTTATAAATTATTAATTGCTGGTCCATTACTTGATTTAAGGTTGAAATCGCTTCAATCAATGATCCAATGATGATCCGGAGTGAGGGAGGCGGGAGGAGGGTCGCAGGATTCTTTGGGGGGGGGGGGGGCAGGGCTCTGGGGGCTTTTAGGGGGGCTGTTTAGTAAGAAGGATATTTTGATCCAAAAAATTTAGGAATAAAAATGCCATTTTATTACTTTGGCATGGGGGGCTCTCAGCAATATTCGCGGGCCAAATAGAAGCTCCAGACCCATCCCTTGTCCTCATCGCAACCCCGGTCAAAACCCAGATGCCGGTCTCCATCCCGGACCATTGACCGGTCCAACGAAACGAAATACTCCGTTTCCCCTAAAGTAAATAACCCGTTTCCCGGCCCTTCCCTTCCTTTTCAGTTTAGGCCTTGGGTTACGGCAACCAGGTGCAAGGATCCGGCGACACCCCGTACACCGGTCCGGGTAAAAAAATCACCCACCAGCCCTCACAGGACAAGTAAACATGGTCCCCAGTACAACATGGTCATATTCATCATAAACAAGACGCAGGCTGGACGGTCGAGAAAGAAGAAGAGTAAGAATACTAAGAAGACGAAACGGCCAAAAAGGAAACGTTAAACAAGAGCTGCAGCCTAATGGTGAAGAAGATGACGCCCGACTCCCAGTGGTACTCCACTCACACTGCGAGCCAATCCACAAAGGATAAAAATTCTACAGACGGGCCTCCATAATGCATCATCGAGAAGGCTTTCATCCTGCATGCGCCACGTAAGTCAATACACCCGGGAACCTCGGGTGCCACTAACCACTTTCCATCATATGGATGGACGTACGTGATGCATGGGCTGCTCGAAAATCGATCAAGGGGATCCGTCGAGGAAGGCTACGCAGCCACCGAGCTCCTTGCCGGCGTGCCGGAGGACCCATCTGTAGATTTTTTTTATTGTAGGCTCCGTTTCTATGCTGGCAAATATTTATGCCTCTTGTCGAGCTGCATGCGATTTAGATTGATATTTTTATATCATTCGATCCTGAAAGTTTGAAGTATTATCATTGAAGATGACTCTATTGAAGATGACTCTATTACGGTTGTTCGGTGGATCAGGAGCCCAGAGAAGCCCGCTCAATTATCTCGGAAGCTCGTCATGTTCATATTCGGCACATATACCGTGAGGCCAATATTGTTGTTGATTGGATTGCAGGCCGAACGGCTTTTTACTCTGGTGTTTGAAACTGGAAACAGATGATCCTTGTCCTAGTATTCTTACTCAATTATTGTATAGTGATATGTTGAATGTAACCTATCCTAAAATGATATAATCATTTGTTTGTAAATAAAAAATAAAAAAGAAAAGAAGAAGAAGAAGGACACCAAACATCAAACATGAGGAGGCCTTGCTCTTTACCTCCTAGATGTTTAGGAGTGCCAAAAAAAAAAAAAAAAAAAAAAACAAGGGCTCTCGGAGGGTAGAGCCAGAGGTAGGAAAGGTCTTGTTTCATTATATTGACTTTTTACCAGTTTAAAAGAAAAAAATTTTAAATAATAATAATAATGGATTCATGCGAGAAATTAATGCTTGCGTGGGACGTTCTATTAACGCTCACCACCAGCGAGCGTTCGCGCTTGACGAGCGTTCCGTGATTAAATTCCTTCCATTCCAGGAGTAACGATAACAAGGCCTGCCAAAAATATCTTTATATATATATATATATATATATATATATATGGATAGGCTTAAAAAAAAAAAAAAAGAGTAGTAAAGAAATTTAAATCTAAAAATTTACTACTAAAAAGTGTGATTTACCTATAGATTTTACCGAGGGAAAATATCCCTCGCAATTTCGAGAGATTTTTCGATAAAAAATATAAACTATAAAATTTTTCGTTAAAAATATTTTCTTGCAAAATTAATTTTTCAAGAGATTTTTCGAGGGATATTTCTAACATAAACGAACTCTTTGTAAAAAAATTTCGATAAAAAATCCCTCAGAAATGGATTTTTCGAGGGATTTATTTTTCATTAATGAATTATTAATAAAAATTTTGATTAAAAAATTCTCAAAAATCCCTCGCAAAATTTAAGTTTCGAGGGATGTTCCAAGGGATATCTCTATAATAAATGGCTTATTTGTAAAAAAATGATAAAAAAATAATCCCTCAAAAAATCTCTCAAAAATTAATTTTATGAGAAATTTTTTGAGGAATATTTTTATTAATGAGTAATTAATAAAAAAAATTTTATGAAAAAAATTCCTCAAAAAATCCTTCGCCAAATTAATTGCCGAGGGATTTTCCGAGGGATTATTTGATAATGTTGCGAGGGATTTTTCGAGAGATATTTCTATAATAAATGGTTTATTTGTAAAAAAAATTGATAAAAATAATCTTTCAAAAATCCCTTGGAAATTAATTTTGCAAGAGATTTTTCGAAGGATATTTTTTCATTAATGAGTTATTAACAAAATTTTTGATGAAAAAAATCCCTCGAAAAATCCCTCGTAAGGGATATTTATAATAAATGGCTTATTTGTAAAATAAATTGATAAAAAATACCTCGGAAAATCCCTCGGAAACGAGGGATTTATTTTGCATTAATGAGTTATTAATAAAATTTTTGATGAAAAAATCCCTCGCAAAATTAATTTCCGAGGGATTTTGGGATATTTCTATAATAAATGGCTTATTTGTAAAAAAAAATCGATAAAATAAAATCCCTCAGAAGATCCCTTAGAAATTAATTTTGCAAGATTTTTCAAGGGATTTTTTTTCATTAATGAGTTATTAATAAAATTTTTGATGAAAAAATTCCTTGGAACATCTCTCGCAAAATTAATTTCCGAGGGATTATCCGAGGGATGTTTTGATGATTTTGCGATGAATTTTTTGAGGGATATTTCTATAATAGATGGCTTATTTGTAAAAAAAATTGATAAAAAATCCCTCGAAAAATCCCTTGGAAATTAATTTTGCAAGGGATTTTCCGAGGGATTTTTTTCATTAATGAGTTATTAATAAAACTTTTGATGAAAAAATCCTTTGAAAAACCCCTCGCAAAATTAATTTTTGATTTTTCGAGGGATGTTTTGATGATTTTGCAAGGGATTTTCTGAGGAATATTTCTATAATAAATGGCTTATTTGTAAAAAAAATAATAAAAAAATCCCTCGAAATATCCCTTGGAAATTAATTTTGCAAGGGATTTATCGAGGGATTTATTTTTCATTAATGAGTTATTAATAAAATTTTTGATGAAAAAATCTCTCGAAAAATCCTTCGAAAATTAATTTTGCGAGGGATTTTCCAAGTGATTTGTTTTTCATTAATGAGTTATCCCTCGGAAAATCCCTTGCAAAATTCTTAAAAAATCCCTCAAAATTATTTTTATGAGGGAATTTTGAAGGCTTTTTTTCATCAAAAATTTTATTAATAACTCATTAATGAAAAAAATCTCTCAAAAAATCCCTTGCAAAATAATTTTTGAGCGATTTTTTGAAAGATTTTTTTATCAATTTTTTTTACAAATAAGCCATTTATTATAGAAATATTTCTCAAAAAATCTCTCGCAAAATTCTTAAAAATCCCTCAAAAATTATTTTTGTGTGGGATTTTTTGAGATTTTTCATCAAAATTTTATTAATAACTCATTAATGAAAAATAAATCCCTCGAAAAATCCTCCGCAAGATTAATTTTCAAGTGATTTTTCGAGTGATTTTTTTCATCAAAAATTTATGTATTAAAATAAATTTTAAGTGAAAGTTTGAAAATTAAAAATATAGTTTAGCTATACATTTATATAAAGTAATTTATGAATCATATAACTGAGTAATTTATCAAATTTATGATATACTTAAAAAAAGGCATGCTTTCATTAATAATACTGATTTTTAAAATAATTAAAGGATTAATTTTTAAAACAAAATCCTTTACACTTTAAACAAGTTTTATCATGATGAGCTCTATGATAAGACTAAAACAAATTAGCCTTTGACTAAATATGTTGATATAATTATGTGTTAGTGATTGATCTATTAGCCAAGTTTGAAAGGAGACTACCTTTGACTCAACAAGAAAATATGCCAAATGATACCATGTACTAGTGATTGCTTTAGTATCTATGCTTGAAAGAAAAATTGTTCTTGCACACATGAGATGCCTTTATACATATGTGTCAATAATGACTTTACTAGCTTAGTTGAAAAGAAAACGTAATTTTTAGTGAATAACATGTTCATACACATACATCTGCCCATGATCACCTCAGTGGTTTCGACCTAAAAGGAAATATACTTTGATGTGTGAAAACACATTGATGTATGCTAGTGGTAAGCAGGATGAACTTGTCTTGAAAGGAACTATTCATGATCACACATAGTTAGTGGTCTATTCCAATGGCTAAGTCTTGATTATAGTTAGACTTGAGAGAGTGAACACATGCCCCAATTTCAAATTATTTAAAATACAATAATTTCATAAGATCCATAAACGTACTTTCACAAATAAGTTTAGATACATCAATTCATAATACAAATACTCATGTCTAGTCAATCAATATGATTTTTAATGTATTATAATTCATCATCAAGTCTAAGTAAAACATGTTATTCTGGATCCATAATTTTTTTTAAAAAAATCTATGTAAGATAGGCATAAATAATTCCCATGAAACAAAAAAATCTTATTTTAGTATTTTTTTTAAAAAATAAATTTATAATAGGTAGATAGAAGGATTTGAACCTGAAACCTTAAAAAACTCACTATCATAACCACTATGATCCCAACTTTTTTTATTCATAAATTTATTATAAAATATTTAAATAGTATAAATTATTTTTTTATAAATTAAATTAAAATCAAAAATCATTCCCATCACTTCCATCGCCAGCGCTCGAATTCCCTCTCTTCTGAATTATTTTTTTTATCAATTAAATTCAAATAAGAACTCAATTCCCACCGCTAGGGCCATATTTCATTTGGCATTCTCTCTTCAGTCCGCTGGCATTCCCTCTCTTCTGTCCGCTGGTGTTCCATCTCTTTCGTCCTTCCGTCCGCCGCATTCCATCTCTTTCGTCCGACGACCGTAGGGCTTCCATCTCTTTCGTCCAAGAAACTCAAGCCCTAGGGACGAGCAAAGGAGCGATTCAAACCTTAGGAACGTGCAAACAAGGTAAATATTTCTGTTTGTATCCCTCTTAATCCCTTCGTAAGGCTATGGAGAGGAGGGGGGAGGGGAAGGGGTTGGTGAAGAAGGGGGACAGGGAGGGACCGACGAGGACAAATCGTCCACTGTCTCACTCCGATAGGTTTGACCGCGTCGAATTTCCTTTCATTTTTTGTTTAGAATTCTTTGTATAATGGTGGTTAGGGAAGGGTTCTACATCCTTTCCTTAACCATGATCTGTACGGCATAAGATTAATGAAGAGATTCAAGGGATTTTAGAGCATTATTTTCATTGCGGAACCGCTCTGCTCCAGAGAGGAACAAATCCATGGCAGCAACCTCACGGCTGCTCCAGAGTGGAACAGAGAATTGTTTTTTCCCAACATATCAACCATTCCCAGTTTTGTTGTGTAGAATCGATACTAATGAGTAAGAGGAGATGATATAAATGATTAGATCATTTAATTGGATTTTTTAAAAAAGTTTGAAAAGTATTTTGTATGGTTATCAATTTGGTATGAGCGGAATTTTGGAAATAATCGGACACTCTATCTCCACAGGATTGGTTTATATCTGCCTCCCCTCCCGTGTTTAAAGCTGGAAATAATCGGACACTCTATCTCCGCAGGAGATGATATAAATTAAGAAACGAGGGAGTGCATGGACCTCGTGGATTCCATCTACCTCCCCTCCCTTGTTTAAAGCCGGATTATTAACTTTAATTGACATCTTCGATGCGATGCGAGGGCATAGAGATTTAATTTGAACTGATTCCAATTTTAACACACCCACACCTGAAGGCTGCAACAAAGCCCATCCTGGCTGGCATTTCGATCTATTTGTTATTCTAAGAGATTTATCTTCCTTTTTGTTTATGTTTTGTTCATGGATAAGCCTGCCTCCTTTCTCCTAAATATTTTTTTATTATTACAAGCCCCACCCTTTCATTCTCTTTCTAGTACTATCTTTTCCAATTTTTGCATTATGGTGTTACTTCTTATTTTACATAAAAAAGCAAAATTGTACTTTTGTTTTGTTGCTGCTGCTTCCAAGCTTATCCTTTATCATTTCTTTTATCTTATGTGATAAAAAATGATTGATTTGACTTTTTTTAATGCAGCCTTGCTATATAAATGCTATAGTTACTTGACATATTTGCTGCTTGATCATTATTATGTTAATTACTTGTTTATATTCTTCATCCATGTGTTCTATAGAAAAAAAAAAAAATACCTAAAACTATTACTTTATATTTACTCCAACAATGGTTAACAAGCATTTGTATATTACATGCATACAAACTCAAAATTAACATGCATCAATTGTTTATGGTTTTAGGCTGGTTATCAAGAAAACACTCTAAATCTTCGTTATTATAGACATTCGTCATTATCGTAGTTGGATGTATAATAGACTTTTACCAGACCGAAAGGGTTATACAGATGAGTTTCTAATAGGGTTGGAATGGTTTATTTACTTTGCATGCCAACAACCAATATTTTTGAGTGAGAAGAAAATTAGGTGTCCTTGTTTGAAGTGCAAAAACACAAAGTACTTGACTGTAGAGGAAGTGAAGGTACATCTTTACAAAAAAGGTTTCAAACCTAACTACTGGTATTGGACAGAACATGGAGAAATTGAACCAATTATGAATTATAGTGTTGATCAAATGCAATTTTCTGGTTCAAGTACTGCTCAATTTAGTGCTTCTAGTTGTGGTCAATTGAATAATAATGAGCCTACCGATATATATGAAGCCATGATTTTTGATGCTGCTGGTCCAAATTTTGGAGATGTTTATAATAGCAATGTGGATGCATATCATAATAGGGATGCTCCAAATTATGTGGAGGAGCCTCCAAATAGAGAGGCTGAAAAGTTTTAAAGATGTTGCATGCAGCACAGCGGCCGCTTTGGTCAGGTTGTACTATCACTCAGAGTTGTCAGTTGCGGTTAGAATGATGAGTATCAAGTCTGATAACAATATATCTCAACATTGTTTTAATCAATTTGTGGGGCTTATGAAAGAAATATGTCTTCCCAGTAACTTAATACCTCCTAACTTCTACAAGACAAAGAGTTTAGTTTTGAAGCTTGGCCTATCTGCTAAAAAAATAGACTGTTGCTTCAATGGATGTATGTTGTATTACAAGGATGATGAGTCTTTAACTGATTGCCAAGTTCTGTGGTCATCCTCGATACAAACCAGGTAGGATGGGAAGTGGGAATCACAGTCAAATATCTTATAAAAGGATGCATTATTTTTCACTTATCCCTAGACTTAAGAGGCTTTATGCCTCGAACAGGTCGGCCGGGCACATGAGATGGCATTATGAGAATAGACGAGAACATGATGTTTTGTGCCATCCATCAGATGGAGAAGCATGGAAACATTTTGATCGTACATATCCTGAGTTTGCATTAGAGCCAAGAAATGTTAGACTTGGGTTATGTGCTGATGGCTTTACTCCATACAGTCTCTTTGCTACACCATACTCCTGTTGGCCAATAATTGTTACGCCATACAATCTGCCTCCTGATATGTGTATGACCGCTCCATATATGTTTTTAACCTTGCTCATTCCTGGACCGCATAATCCAAAGATCATGATAGATGTATATTTGCAACCATTGATAGATGAATTAAAAGTTATGTGGAATGAGGGTGTAGTTACTTATGATATTTCAAGAAAGCAAAATTTTCTATTAAGGGCTGCTTTAATGTGGATAATCAATGATTTTCCAGCATATGGCATGCTATTAGGGTGGAGTACAGCTGAAAAATTAGCATGTCCCTATTGTATAGAGAGAACAAAGGCTTTTCGCTTGGAGCATTGGGGTAAAAATACATGGTTTGATTGTCATCGTTAGTTCTTGCCTTTTGATCATGTGTTCAGAAGAAATAAGAATGCCTTCCAAAAAATAAAATTGATAGATCGGAGCCTCCTCTCAGATTAACAGATGACCAAGTATGGAAAAAAGTTTGTGGATATCCCAAAATAACTGAAACAGGTTCTTGTAAATTTAGTGGATATGGAGAAAGTCATAATTCGACAAAACATAGCATATTTGGGAATTACCATATTATAAGACGAATTTAATCCGACACAATTTAGATGTCATGCATATTGAAAAAAATGTGTTTGACAATATTTTCAACACTATTATGGATGTAAAAAAGAAAACAAAGGATAATGTTAAAGCAAGAATGGATTTGAAAGAGTATTGTAGGCGGCGAGATTTGGAACTCTATGAGTTACCTAATGGAAAGGTGGTGAAACCAAAAGCAAATTTTAGCTTTACACTAGACCAAAAAAGAGTTGTTTGTGAATGGATAAGAGGGTTGAAAATGCCCGATGGATATGCTTCAAATCTAGGTAGATGTGTAGATATGAATGAAGGAAGTTATGTTGTATGAAGAGTCATGATTGTCATGTATTTATGGAACGTTTGTTGCCTATTGCATTTATTGCATTACCGGAACCAATATGGAAGCCTCTTACTGAGTTGAGTATATTCTTTAGAGACTTATGCTCAACTGTGCTGCGGGTGAAGAATTTGGTACAGATGGAACACAATATCCCTATCATCTTATGTAAGTTGGAACGTATATTTCCACCTAGTTTCTTTGACTCAATGGAACATTTACCTATTCACCTACCATATGAAGCACGAGTAGGTGGACCCATTCAATACAGATGGATGTTTCCCTTTGAGAGGTAAAGAATAATATTTCTATATTTGTTTCAAATCTTTATCCACATAATCTCTCATATATCATATGTGCTAACATACAATGCTATGTTATTAGGTTCCTTAATAAGTTGAAAAAAATGGTCAAAAATAAAGCTCGCGTTGAAGGCTCTATATGTGAGGCATACTTAGCACAAGAGACTTCTTACTTCTGTTCATATTATTTTGAGCCTTATATACATGCTATGGGCATTGGAGCTAATCGAAATGATGGTAGGAAAGAGTATGAAATAAGGCGCCAACCAACTCTTTCAATATTCAGTCAGTTTGGCTATCCATCTGGTCAATGTAGAATACGATATTTGACTGATGCAGAGCTTACTGTTGCAACATTACATATATTATTAAATTGTGATGAAGTGAAGCCATATCTGGAGTAAGTGTCACATCCTCCTTAACTTCATAAAAACTTTATACTCAGTCAATGAATCCAATAAAACTAATATTTTATGGTATTTTAGTATGTTTGTGCAGTATGTGTGTGATTCCACACCTGGATGTCTTAGTGATTCTCAGATAGATGCACTGATTGAGGCTTCATTTGTATCATAGTTCAAAGATTATGTAAGCTTTAAATTGTTATGCAAATTGAAATTATTTGTTCATATGAAACATAAGTCTAATACATTGTTTTTGTAATTTATGATTAGGTGCACAATCCATGTAGTATGTGTTGGGAATTGTATCCTAAAGCCAATTATTTGATGATTGAGCTAATGTAAATAGCATATAAATTGATATATTAATAAAAGTTATTTGGCAGTTTATTCATTACAAGAACATCTTCTTAATACTCATGATAGTAATGAAGCCCTCAAGATCTTCTTTCACGATAAAGGAGGATTTATCTATGAAGGTCCTCAAAAGAGTTCGCGACCAAATGATATACTATGACAGTGCCATAGTACTATCAATTATAGGACGTTGTATATCATATTTGTTGGTTGTCCTCTTAACCAATGAGTGTAGAGACACTGGTATGACATACAGGTGAAAGTGTAGGAGTACATTTCACCGAACGTGACTCATTTCTGGATACTTTGTTGTCAAGAGTTAATCTGAGAAGATATAGGTATAAGTATCCTTCAAACCTGAAGATCACAACAAGTGACTTGCAAGAAACTCATTGTACTTAGGTACCGGACCACCTGGATTTCTAATCCAGCTACGAAAGGTTATCGGGTGTAGTCAAGTACGTGTGGTAGTCAGTTGTGGATCAAGATGGAATTTGACATATCCCATTAAAAGGAGAAATGCTTGTGTTTCAATTTAGCAAGACCTTGGCCAAGGCACTTTATGTGAAGGTCACATGATCACTAAAGTTGAAATCACTATATGGATTTGCTGTTTAGAGTGACAGGCTCTTAAGCCATCCTTAGCATTTGTGGTCAAAAGGATGAATTATATGGTAACTGTTTCTTAGGGTTCTTGGAGTTTGCTCGGCAACTCTTCGACCTATCCGGACATTGGGTTCCATTGCTAGATGGGCACATCGATTAGTATAGAAAGTTGTTCCTATGCTACCGGCTTAGGTTCGAACCTAGAGAGTCACACGTATAGAAGTTTTCTAGGATAATCTATTTGCTGATCAACGATTGAGAATCGTATATGATTTAATTAATCAATTTGATTGATTGAATTATCTCAATTGGGTTAAGTACAAATAAATAAGATTCAATTTGGTTTAAGTTTATTAGAAGGACTAATCAATTTTAAATATTGATTTGAAATTAGACTTGATTTGGATTTAAATAGATTCAGGACTAGAAAAATTTGATTTGGGCTAGGACCATGATCTATAGGTTTAGTCCAATAAATTCAAATCAGCTTAAACCAAAACCCGAACCCAAACCACTCGCAAAAGGATCTCACATGATGAGATAACTTGATTAAATTCTCATGTAAAATTTAATATATTAATTTAATCTTCTCCAAACCATTTTCGTTGGAATTCTAAGTATTAGAATTCATGTGGAATTAATGTACCTCTTTGAATTAACCAACGATGGAATTCTAAGTGTTAGAATTTACATCTCTTTAGTTTTACCGAATTAACCAAACGCTGCATCTCTTTGGTTTTCACTGAACGTCAGAATTAAACAAAATGCTGCGTCTCTTTATTTTTCACCGAACGGAAGAATTCTAAGTGTTAGAATTCAATGGGCTAAAGGCTACATTGAGCCTATAAATTAGAGGACATTCTTCACCAGATTATAGATCACAACACATGATATGTCATGGATTGAAGTTCTAAAGAGTTAGAACATAAAATCTTGGTGTGATTCTGTGTTAGCAAAAGTTTGGTGGATCTTGAAGGAAAATTCAAGTGGGAGGATTCAAGATCAGCAAAGTTATTTTTCCGCGAGCTAGCACTCCCGGAAATCTGATCATTCGGGGCTTCGCGTGGATGATACTAGAGGCCAAACGATTGAATGGCTGTTGAGCACAAAGGATTTACCTACTGTTCTTAAGGTAAGTGATTTGATCCCTAGATCTTAAGGCAGGGTTCAAGATGGATAGTATGACTTCTCATCTTGAAGATCAAGATATGATCTTGATGTTTTTATTATATGCATAATTTAGATCAAACGATCCTATAGTATAAGGCAAAGATATGATCTTGATGCATGTTAGATAGATTAATATGTAATCTTTAAGTTTCCGCATTGATAATTGTTATCAAATTTTAAAATATGCATGCCTCAGAGTTTGTTTCTCCCTACAAATGGTATCAGAGCCTTGGTTTCGTCTTGATCTAATTTATAGTATATAAATTAGTGTTCTTATTAATTATGTAATTATGGCTAAAATGGTTCACCTGGCTATTAAGTCATAGATGGATTAAAAATCCATATTGCCCCATTCAACGAGGTATTTTATGACGTATTGCGGTACTGTTATGGTTCTCTCTTTTTGATGCTTAGTTAAAAGATAATTCAAATTGATCTTTGGCATCAAAACAAAGATTACACACACTCTCAAGAGATTTTATATTTGATACATATTGATGTTGTATAAAAGCATGATATTTGCATGTTTAGTATAAAAACATAGATATGAGATATGATGGCTTGTTGTCTATGTTATGAAACATACGAATATTTAAGAGAGTTTTATTTGAATGTCAAATATTTATTCATAATCTTTTTAGATATGATCTAAATATAGGAATAATGAGTAGTTAATGTAACTGATGCATGATTCAAATATATGACATGAAATATATTTTACCTTATAGGTTAGCTAAATCAGGTCCATAAAGGGTTAGACCCTAAGGTTTAAATCAGAAGGACTATAAGAGTATTTGATCAAATCTAAATTAATTAAATTAGGTTAAGGATGCTCTAAATCAAACAATAGTTGTAGTTGATCATGTCCTTGTCTTTGATTAAACTAAATGGAGGTAGATTAGGCTCCGTAGTTGAGCATGAATCTCTTAGATGGTCAAATCAAAATTGGTTAACCATATGATGTCAAGGTGAGTTGGCAAGTTGCTTAGGATCAACGATCGAATTATTTTTAATTGGGAGCTACTTGTATTGATGCGTCTTTAACGAGTTAATGGCATATCCCTCCCATCGATCTCACTTATCTGGTCAATATGGTGAACCATTTATGATTCAGATCATTTACCTGATTCGGGTTGACCCATGCCTATAAGGAAATTAGTCTGATTAATTTAAGTGCCACTTAACTTGACTTAATCTTGTTTCATTCTACCGATTTCATAGATTCAGTGGGAGAACTTGATTAGTCAATTTATCTTCAGATTATTAAATCCTCTAAAATTGTTAGGTCCTTAAAACGAAATAGTTATATGATAACTAGATCATAGCCTCCCATCAAGGTGGGTCATAATGAGTCCGATGTCATGATAATTATTGGAGGCACTCTATGCCTGGTGCTTGTCAACCATCAAAATTATCATTCATTATATGATAAGTCAGCATAACTATAAATAAACAGTCAGGTGGGCCGAGCTTCACTCGGGCTTGATTGTCTATAGATAGATTACGCTGATTATATCATTTAATGGTTGGACCTAACCAGAACTTTCAGTGGAGGCATTCCATGCCTGCTGAAGAGGAACATGGGGCAAAACTGAACACTAAGAATTGTTTGGGGAAACAATTGGTTTTGAACCTACTCTTAGATGCATATGGGTTGGCCAAGCTTCACTTGGGCCTGTATGTAGTCTATGTAGATCTTAGTGCCCACTAAAGAATTAATAATAATTCTTTGAATTGGGGTGTAGAGACTGCTAATTTGAACAAAATAGTGGGAGAATCTTTGGACTAAAGTCCAAGTCTTTAGACTGAATCAATTTATATACTACTAAACTTTAGTTTTTTCTTATGCAGAACATGGCCACTAATTTATCATTAAGGTCCCTATTGGATAGTGACAAGTTGAATGGTTTAAATTTCAATAGCTGGTTTAGAAAACTTAAGATCGTCCTTGAGCATGAGAGATTCTATATATTCTGAATAATCCTGCACCAGAGATACCTAATGCAAACACTCAAAGTTCTGAGAGAGACACTTATCAGAAGTGGCTCAGTAATAGAACTAGTGCGTTGCATCATGCTAGCAGCAATGAACGATGAATTCGATCGCCCGAGAATGCTCAGCCGAAAGAAATCATTCAAGCGTTGAATGAATCTTTCGGCACACCCGACGACATTGAAAGGCACAAGACTAGTTGTGCTATTTTTAATGCTCGAATGAGGGATGGATCTCTATCACTGATCATGTATTGTACATGATTAAGAAGATAGAACTCCTAAGCAAACTCAGCTTTCCCCTACATGAGTAGTTGGAAAAAGATGCGATCCTGAATTTCTTGCCTTCATCCTTCTGACCTTTCCTTACTCATTTTTGAATGACAAAGCCTGCAGTCAACTACCATGGTTTGTTGGAGTTGTTACAGAACTTTGAGAAGGATAACCAGCTCTCTATGGGTTTGGTTAATGTGGTTGAAGGATCTAAGGTAGGATGTCAACCCTTTGGGAAAGGGAAGAAGAAAAAGAATAAGAAAAAGGTGCAACATGCTAGGACATCTATAAGGGGTCAGATGCAGAAGAAGAAAGTTGATAAAAGTTAAGCTGAATGCTTTCACTGCAAGATGCAAGGGCACTGGAAGAGGAACTGTCCTCTTTACATTGCCACACTTGATCCAAACAGGCTAAAGAAGAAAAAGGGGCAAGATGTTGCTCAACAAGGTATTTATATGATAACACATTGTAATTTTTCTGTATATGATAATCAGACCTGGGTATTGGATACCGAGAGTCCTTTTAACATTTGCAATTCATTGCAGGGACTATAGGTCACTAGAAGATTTGAGGACAATGAAAGATTCCTTAATGTCGGCGATGGAAGATTAGTTTCAGTTATGACATTAGGAGTTCTTGAAATAGTTTTCAATAGAAATGTCATCATACTAAATGATTATCATTTTTGCCCAACGTTCTTGTTGAATGTAATTTATGTAGGCCTTCTGGCCAAAAGTCATTATGAAATTTCAATAAAGGATATTACTTTGAATATCATTATGAATGGAGTCACTATAATGACTGGGCATTTATCTAATGATATTTATATATTATCACAGCCTGTGAATGTAGTGTACAAATCAAGTAAGTGCCCTAAAATAAATGATGTCACAGATATTTATCTTTGGCACATCGGCTGGGTCATATCAACAAGAACAAATTGAACAGGTTAACCCAGGAGGGCATCCTTCAAATTGATGATTGTGAATCATTAACTACCTATGAATCCTATATTTTTGGTAAAATGATCAAGTCATCTTTTACTGGAAAAGGTGAAAGTGCCAAACTATTGGGTCTAGTACATACTGAAGTATGTTGACGAATGAGCACTTATGCCAAAGGTGGATATTACTACTTCATTACTTTTACAGACGACCTTTCTAGGTTCGGTTATGTCTATCTTATGAGACACAAATCTGAATCGTTTGAAATATTCAAACTATATCATAAAGAAGTAGAAAATAAATAGGAAAATGTATTAAGACCCTTCGATCAGATCAAGGAGGCGAATGCCTTTCAAATGACTTGTGACATATTTAAGGGAGAATATGATTCTCTCCCAATGGACTCCTCCAGGAACACCGCAGCATAACGGTGTGTCGAAAAGAAGGAATCAAACTCTGTTAGACATGGTTTGGTCCATGATGGGTTTTGCAAGCTTGCCAATATCATTTTGGGGATATGCATTAGAATCAGCTTGTCATATTCTCAATAAGGTTCCAAGTAGTCTTTTAAAAACTTCACATGAGATGTGGTATGACATAAACTGGTTATCACCTATCTGAGAGTCTGGGGGTGTTCGACTTATGTGAAACGTGCAAAATCAGACAAACTTGAACCCAAATCTGACAAATATTTTTTTATCGGCTATCCAAAAGAAACCAAAGGATATACTTCTATAATACTGAAGAACAAAAGTTGTTCATTAGTAATAGAGCAATTTTTCTTGAAAAGGAGTTCCTTAGGGAAGGAACAAATAGCTCTAATGTTGAACTTAAGGAAGTTCATCAAGTAGAAGAAACAACACAAACCATTGAACCCTTAGAATCTAAGTTGATTAGATCAAACTCAAAACCCATTTTAGATGCACCATTAAGGCGATCTGGTAGAGTACCACATCAACCGGATAGATACTTAGGTTTCTTGGTCCAGAACAAGGATCCTATTGAGCTCGATGAGAACAACGAGGATTCGATCACCTATATGGATGCTATGGAAACGACTGACTCTGAAAATGGCTTGATGCCATGAAATCCGAACTTGATTCCATGAAGAAAAATAATGTATGGACATTAGTTGACCCATCCGAAGGGATAAAATCCATAGGGTGTAAGTGGGTTTTCAAGAGAAAAGAGGCGCAGACGGAAAGGTAGAGACCTACAAAGCATGTCTGGTTGCCAAGGGGTATCGTCAATGTTATTGTATTGACTATGATGAAATGTTTTTCCTGTGGCAATGCTGAAATCCATTCGGATTATGCTAGCTATAGCAGCACACTTCGATTATGAGATTTGGCATATGGATGTTAAAACCGCTTTTCTAAATGGTAATTTAGATGAACAGGTGTATATGATACATCCTGAAGTTTTATATCTGAAGACGAGTCTAAAGTATGCAGGCTACAAAAGTCCATTTATGGACTTAAGCAAGCATCTAGGAGTTGGAACATACGATTTTGATAATGTGATCAAATCTTATGGCTTTGTTAAGAATAAAGAAGAACCTTGTATTTAAAAAGGGCTAATAGTTCCGTTATTATATTTCTTGTATTATATGTGGATGCTATTCTCTTAATCGGGAATGATGTCCCTGCATTACAAGGAATAAAGACATGGTTATCATCACAATTCTCTATGAAAGATCTGGGAGAAGCATCATACATCCTAGGGATGAAGATCTATAGAGATAGATCTAAGAAGATGCTTGGTTTATCCCAATCTACGTACATTGACACCATGCTAAAGAGGTTTAGCATGATGAATTCCAAGAAAGGCTATCTTCCGATAGGCCATGGAATTCATCTTTCTAAGAAGGATTGTCCGACAACTTCTAATGAAAGAGAATGTATGAGTCGAATTCCATATGCTTCGACAGTGGGATCGATTATGTACATATGACATGTACAAGACCAGACGTGGCATACTCACTAGGAGTAGTGAGTAGATACCAATCTGATCCAGGAAAAAAACACTGGCAAGTTGTTAAGACAATCCTTAAGTATTTGAGAAATACTAAGGACCAATGGTTAGTCTATGAAGAATCTAATTTAAAACTTGTTGGATATACTGATTCTAGTTTCCAATCTGATCATGATGATAGCAAGAGTGTGTCGGGTTTCATATTTATCCTGAATGGTAGAGCTGTTTATTGAAAAAGTTCCAAGCAACATACAGTGGTAGATTCAGTGTGCGAGGCAGAGTACATCGCTGCATCAGATGCTACGAAAGAAGCTGTGTGGCCACAAAATTCATCTCCGAGCTTGGAGTGGCACCTTCCATAGATGGACCAGTCCTGTTGTACAGTGACAGCATTGGTGCCATAGCTCAAGCAAAGGAACCACGAGCATATCAGCGCACCAAACACATACTACGCCGGTTTCATCTTATTCGAGAGATTATAGACCGAGGTGACATAAATCTTCAGAAGATTGACGGAAAGAAAAACCTAGGTGACCCATTTACTAAAGCACTCAGCATCAAAGTTTGACAACTATAAGTTAAAGATGAGTATTAGATATCGTAATGAGTGGCTTTAGGCTAAGTGGGAGTTTGTTAGAAATTGTATCCTAAAGCTAATCATTTGATGATTGAGCTAATGTAAATAGCATATAAATTGATATTAATAAAAGTTATTTGGCAGTTTATTCATTACAAGAGCATCTTCTTAATACCCTATAGTAATGAAGCCCTCAGGATCTTCTTTCATGATAAAGGATGACTTATCTATGAAGGTCCTCAAAAGAGTTCGCAATCAATGATATACTATGACAGGGCCATAGTACTATCAATTATAGGACGTTGTATATCATATTTGTTGGTTGTCCTCTTAACCAAGGAGTGTAGAGACACTGGTATGACATACAGGTGAAAGTGTAGGAGTACATTTCACCGAACGTGACTCATTTTCGGATACTCTGCTGTCAAGAGTTAATCCAAAAAGATATAGGTATAAGTATCATTCAGACCTGAAGATCACAACCAGTGACTTGTAAGCAACTCATTGTACTTAGGTGCTAGACCACCTGGATTTCTAATCCAGCTACGAAAGGTTATCGGGTGCAGTCAAGTACTTGTGGTAGTCAGTTGTGGATCAAAATGAAATTTGACCTATCCCGTTAAAAGGAGAAATGCTTGTGTTTCAATTTAGCAAGACCTTGGCCAAGGCACTTTATGTGAAGGTCACATGATCACTAAAGTTGAAATCACTATATGGATTTGATGTTTAGAGTTGACAGGCTCTTAAGCCATCCTTAGCATTTGTGGTCAACAGGATGAATTATACGGTAACTATTTCTTAGGGATCTTGGAGTTTGCTCGGCAACTCTTCGACTTATCTGGACGTCGGGTTCCATTGCTAGATGGGCACATCGATTAGTATAGAAAGTTTTCCTATGCTACCAGCTTAGGTTCGAACCTAGAGAGTCACACGCATAGAAGTTTTCTAGGATGATCTATTTGCTGATCAACGATTGAGAATTGTATATGATTTAATTAATCAATTTGATTGATTGAATTATCTCAATTGGGTTAAGTACAAATGAATAAGATTCATTTGGTTTAAGTTTATTAGAAGGACTAATCAATTTTAAATATTGATTTGAAATTAGACTTGATTTGGATTTAAATAGATTCAGGACTAGACAAATTGATTTGGGCTAGGACATGATATATATGTAGGGAGAAATAGTCTCCGAGGCATGCATATTTTTAAAATTGATAACTATTATCATTGCGAAAATTAAAAGATTACATATTAATCTATTTAATATGCATCAAGATCATATCTTTGCCTATATATTCAGGGTCGTTGATCTAAAATATGCATATAAAAAAACATCAAGATCATATCTTGATCTTCAAGATGACTAGTCACACTATTATCTTGAAGCTTGCCTTAAGATCAAGGGATCAAATCACTTACCTTAAGAACAGTAGGTAAATCCTTATTGCTCTGCAGCTGTTCAATCGTCCGGCCTCTAGTATCGTCCATGCGAAGCCCCAAATGATCAGATTTTCGGGAGTGCTAGCTCACGGAAAAATGGCTTTGCTGATCTTGAATCCTCTCACTTGAATCTTCCTCCAAGATCCATCAGGCTTCCGCTAACACCAGAATCACCAGGATTTTCTATTCTAACATTTTAGAATTACAATCCACGATAATTTAGAATTACAATCCACGACAAATCATGTATTGTTTCTATTTTTGTTCTGTGTTCTTTGGTGAGGGAATGCCCTCTATTTATAGTCTCAATTTAGCCTTGACATTTAATTCTGACATTTAAGAATCCATCGTTTAGCAAAAGCGAAGAGACGCCGAAGGCGCAGCGCTTGGTTTAGTTCCGTCGTTCTGAGAAAACCAAGAGACGAGGGATAAATCCGACGTTCGGTAAATAAATGTCATGCATTAAATTCTATCTCATGAGATGAGATTTTAGCCATCTCATCATATGAGATCTATATTCGAGAGGTTTGGGTTCTGATCTGAATTTATTTGACTTAACCCACATAGATCATGGTCCAAGCCTAAATCAAATTTGGCTAGTCCTGAATCTATTTAAATTCAAATCAAGTCTAATTTCAAATCAATATTTGAAATTGACTTGTCCTTCTAATAGACTTAAACCAAATTGAATCTTATTCAATTGTACTTAACCCAATTAAGATAATTCAATCAATCAAATTGATTAATCATATACGATTCTCAATCGTTGATCAGCAAACAGATCATCCTAGGAAACTTCTATGCGTGTGACTCTCTAGGTTCGAACCTAAGCCGGTAGCATAGAAACAACTTTCTATACCAATCGAGTGCCCATCTAGCAATGGAACCCGATGTCCAGATAGGTCGAAGAGTTGCTGAGCAAACTCCAAGAACCCTAAGAAACAGTTACCGTATAATTCATCCTCTTGGCCACAAATGCTAAGGATGGCTTAAGAGCCTATCAACTCTAAATAACAAATCCATAAAGTGATTTCAACTTTAGTGATGATGTGACTTTCATATGAAGTGCCTTGGCCAAGGTCTTGCTAAATTGAAACACAAGCATTTCTCCTTTTAATGGGATAGGTCAAATTCCATCTTGATCCACAACTGACTACCACAAGTACTTGACTACACCCAGTAACCTTTCATAGCTGGATTAGAAATCTAGGTGGTCCGGCACCTAAGTACAATGAGTTGCTTGTAAGCCACTGGTTGTGATCTTCAGGTCTGAAGGATACTTATAGCTATATCTTCTTGGATTAACTCTTGACAGCAGAGTATCCGGAAATGAGTCACGTTCGGTGAAATGTACTCCTACTTTTACCTGTATGTCATACCAGTGTCTCTACACTCCTTGGTTAAGAGGATAACCAACAAATATGATATACAACGTCCTATAATTGATAGTACTATGGCCCTGTCATAGTATATCATTTGGTCGCGAACTCTTTTAAGGACCTTCTAAGATAAATCCTCCTTTATCGTGAGGAAGATCCTAAGGGCTTCATTACTTTCAGGAGTATTAAGAAGATGTTCTTGTAATGAATAAACTACCAAATAACTTTTATTAATATATCAATTTATATACAATTTATATCAGCACAATCATCAAGTGATTGGCTTTAGGATACAATTCCCAACAAACTCCCACTTAGCCTAAAGCCACTCATTACAGTATCTAATACCCATCTTCAACTTATAGTTGTCAAACTCCTTGATGCTGAGTGCTTTAGTAAATGGTCACCTAGGTTTTCCTTTCCATCAATCTTCTGAAGATTTATGTCACCTCGGTCTACTATCTCTCGAATAAGATGAAACCGGCGCAGTATGTGCTTGGTGCGCTGATGTGCTCGTGGTTCCTTTGCTTGAGCTATGGCACCAGTGCTGTCACTGTATAACAGGACTGGTTCATCTATGGAAGGTGTCACTCCAAGCTCGGAGATAAACTTTCATAGCCACACAGCTTCTTTCGCAGCATCTGATGCAGCAATGTACTCTGCCTCGCACACCGAATCTGCCACTGTATGTTGCTTGGAACTTTTGAGCAAACAGCTCCACCATTTAGGATAAACACGAAATCCGATACACTTTTGCTATCATCATGATCTGATTGAAAACTAGAATTAGTATATCCAACAAGTTTCAAATCAGACTCTCCATAGACTAACCACTGGTCCTTAGTATTTCTCAAATACTTAAGGATTGTCTTAACAACTTGCCTGTGTTTTTCTCCTGGATCAGATTGGTATCTACTCACTACTCATAGTGAGTATGCCACATCTGGTCTTGTACATGTCATGGTGTACATAATCGATCCTACTGCCGAAACATATGGAATTCGACTCATACGTTCTCTTTCATTAGGAGTTGTCGGACAATCCTTCTTAGAAAGATGAATTCCATGGCATATCGGAAGATAGCCTTTCTTGGAATTCTCCATGCTAAACCTCTTTAGCACTGTGTCAATGTATGTAGATTGGGATAAACCTAGCATCCTCTTAGATCTATCTCTATAGATCTTCATCCCTAGGATGTATGATGCTTCTCCCAGATCTTTCATGGAGAATTGTGATGATAACCATGTCTTTATTCCTTGTAATGAGGGATATCATTCCTGATTAAGAGAATATCATCCACATATATACAAGAAATACAATAACAGAATCATTAGTCCATTTATAATGCAAGGTTCTTCTTTATTCTTAATAAAGCCATAAGATTTGATCACTTTATCAAATCGTATGTTCCAACTCCATGATGCTTGCTTAAGTCCATAAATAGACTTCTGTAGCCTGCACACTTTAGACTCATCTTCAAATATAAAACCTTCAGGCTGTATCATATACACCTGTTCTTCTAAATCA
Organism: Calamus simplicifolius; assembly: GCA_900491605.1. Lineage (NCBI taxonomy): Eukaryota > Viridiplantae > Streptophyta > Magnoliopsida > Arecales > Arecaceae > Calamus > Calamus simplicifolius. The sequence continues at coordinate 793,507 of UESW01004246.1, forward strand.
CACCATTTAGAAAAGCGGTTTTAATACATCCATCTGCCAAATCTCATAATCGAAGTGTGCTGCTATAGCTAGCATAATCCGAATGGATTTCAGCATTGCCACAGGAGAAAACGTTTCGTCATAGTCAATACCATAATTGACGATACCCCTTGGCAACCAGACGTGCTTTATAGGTCTCTACCTTTCCGTCTGCGCCTCTTTTCCTCTTGAAAATCTATTTATACCCTATGGGTTTTATCCCTTCGAGTGGGTCAACTAATGTCCATACATTATTGTCCTTCATGGAATCAAGTTCGGATTTCATGGCATCCAAGCCATTTTAGAGTCAGTCCTTTGCATAGCATCCATATTGGTGATCGGATCCTCGTTGTTCTCATCGAGTTCAAGAGGATCATCGTTCTGGACCAAAAACCCAAGTATCTGTCCGGTTGATGTTGTACTCTACCAGATCTCCTTAATGGTGCATCTA
>UESW01004246.1:805093-842759 GCA_900491605.1 Calamus simplicifolius
CTTGCCAATGTAGATTACTATAGGTTTTATATTTTGTGTTCCCATTTGTTAATCTTCAGTTGTCTCCTATGGTTCCTTTGGAGTTTTTCACTTGTTTAAGAGGGAAAATGGCTTTGTTGGTCAGCCACTCTCCCTTAAATTTGAATCTGTTTGATTTTATCTATTTAAGTTTCAGTTATATGCCAGAGCGCTGAACGACAATGACACACAATGCTTTGATATTTCCATAATGTTTTTTTGAGTTTTCTTTGTTTCTTGCAGGATCTCAACTCTTCTAGGAGCTGTTTTTGGTTCAGTTTGATTTATGGGTTGAGGTTCCTCCCTAGATTTTGAAATGATGTTTCAGGAACTTGTTCAAAACTGCACTGCATTTCAAAATCTTAACAAAATTAACTCATGTGGCCAAACTCATACACATGAGCTGTGCATGCAAAATTTCTGCCAATTGTCCATTACTTTTGTTGCCGCGGAAATCCGTTCTTCGACTCGGGTGCGCTTCTGGCTCCAGGTCCGAACTCCGATCTCGTTGTCCGGATTGGAACCTGCAAGACAGTCTGCGTTCGCAAAGGATTTCCTTGGGGTTGTCCTCTGCAGGGGACCCTCCGACGCCCAAGTCAGTGGAGATTCATAGCAGGCAGATATGAGGAAAAAACTTTTCACAGAAGAATCTTCCTCCAAGCTCTCGATCGGAGCTCTAATGGAGTAATCGATTCCGTAAAGCCAAGTGAATGTGTAGAAATTTTTGTTAGTGATTCGTGCGTACCTGAGAGGTTGAAGTTGTGTGGTATTTATAAAGTATCACCTGATTCCCTGGGCGCATCGTGGGGGCCGAAAGTTGTTATGATTTGAAATGGATTTGAATCGAGATTGTTACGAGATCAGTAGGATCTGTATCTTGTCAGTTAGAGGATCGACGGCTAGAAGAGCTGGCTGATGCCTTGGGATTCCACGATTGCCTAGGCTCTAGGCCACTCCTGGGTATGATTCTCTGTTTGGAATCTTATTCTATTTCAGCGAATAGGGACTCTCCCGTGCCGGATTCTACAGAGGCATTTTGAGTGCTTCGGTCTGGCCGAGGCAGAGGATAATTTGGTTTTCCAAGGCATAAAGGTGGCTCGAGTTATCGAGATATAATTATGGCTCGTGATGCCGAGGTATGGATACCTCGGGCTACCGAGATATAACACTACAAGGGGAAAAAAATATTGCGATGCCCAAATGCGTCGTAATTGCGTCGCTAAACATGCTATTGCGACGCAATAGCGACGCAATGACGGCGTCGCTCAGATGTCCGTCGCAATCTCTATTTGTCACAATTACGTCGCAATATTGCGACTCTCTACGACGCAACAATGCATCACAATATTGCGATGCATCCAAATGCGTCGCAATATTGTGACGCATCCAAATGCGTCACTAAATTTAAAACTAATTTATAATATTTAAAATTATTATTAAATATTACGATGCATTCAATTGCGTTGCAATATTACGACTCATTTAGTTGCATCGCAATATTTAATAATATATTTTTGATATAATAGCGATGTAATTTGAGTCGCTAATGCGTCACCAAGAAAATTTTTTTTAAAATATTGCGACACAAGGTAATTGCATCGTAATATTTAATAATAATATTTTAGATATAATAGCGACGCAATTTGAGTCGCTAATGCGTCGCTATTAAATTTTTTTTAAATTATTGCGACACCAGGTCATTGCGTTGCAATATTTAAAAATAAAATTTTGAAAATATTAGCGATGCAATTTCAGTCGCTAATGCATCGCTAATTAAATTTTTAAAAAAATATAAAATATTAAAAATTAAAATGGTTAATACAATTTCATTACATTTAAATATTGATAGAAACATTCTTCACTCATATTCATCCAAACAATAATCATTCAATTTCTAAAAATAATTAATATATTAAAATTTTGAGGTTTTCATGTACAACATATAAAAAGAAAAAAAATAGATCAAGAATTGAGCGATCACATGGAGGCTGGAGACCCTGCGATAAGCGTCTAACCATATCCTGCAAATGACGCATCTGATCTCGCACGTCTGCAAGCTCTTGATCCTGGCCTCGCATACGCTGCTTGAACTCGTAATCGACCTCTTGCCGAACCTCTTGCCGAACCTCTTGACGAACGTCCTGCCGAACCTCCTCCGCAATAGATCTCCGAATGTCGTCTAAACGCTCGGCAGGAATATCACCAGAAAATTGCGAGCTGAAGGCATGATGGGGAAAATATGCAAAAGCTCTAGTGCCCAGACCATAGACCCTGCGGTCTCGCGGCTGGGCACCAACAGCCTCCAAAAACACATGCCGACTCTCCTCTGCTGAGAGTTCGACGGGCGTCTCCCCATCAGTGGAGTTGACCTGCGATGCCTGGGAGTGAAGCTCCTCGACTCGTGTCTTTGAATTATAAAATCAACAATAAATGAGTTAATAAATTTCTCGAAATAAAATTTTAGAAATTAAATAGATACTACATAAAGCTAATTTCTTACCGCAACCTCCCGTGATCGCGTGTCGACTCAGGAACCGTCCCTCCTGGTGTGTGTCACCCTGAATAGACGAAACTCACCAGGATCTCCGCCCTTCTGCTCAGACTATAACAATAAAAAAATTGATATTAATACAAATATTTGTAAATAACTAAATTAGTAATTAAATTATTTATATTTTCTTACCATACGATGTCTGTGCTCCTGAATCGAAATGGAGCCTAAAGTATGGTGGGAGAGACCCGTGCCAGGACCGCCCTTCTCGGATCGACAGTTCGTGCTGGCTGATGCGGACCTCCTGCGCCAGCCATCGGACTGCCAGGCCTGCTGCCACTCATGCCAAATACCCTCTGGCACATGCGCAGGACGCTGACCCGATGACCTCCAACGATGAAGCATGTTGGAGTATCTGCGTCCCGTAAGAGCCTCCCATGCTGCCCTAATGGCATCATGGCTGGCAGGATCCCACGTAAACTTTTTTTGCATTAAAATAAACAGTTAGTTTCAGAATTTATTTAATAAGTTTTTTTCTGCATTAAAATAAACAGATTAAGAAATTTTATATCAGTGATAAATTGTATTTAATAAGTTTACCTGAAACTCAGAAAAATAAAACTCCCTCGTGGCTGGAGATACGTGGCGCCAATCATAGCCACTGGGATCTGCACGCCTCTGAAATACGGCGTTGATGTGGCTGGATACATGATGCTGCTCAATAAATCTGTTAAAAAAATGCATGTTTATAAGTAATTGACTTAAAAACAGAAACATATATTTTTAATTAGTATATACTTACAGCCCATAAGCATCAAGTCGAAGTACGATGCGGCCGATGGTGGAAGAACTCTCGGAAGTATGTGCCGATCGGCTGGATGGTAATACCAATGCAGGATCACCGCCAACTGCTGGAGAGATCGAAGGCTGTGCGATGTGTGGAGATCCGAACTCTCCATCTCCAAAGCTCATGTGATCTGATGCAGCAGAGCTACGTCCCTGCTCACTCCGTATGTCGTCGGTAGATCTACCTCTGCCCGTCATACTGAAAATACTAAAGATTCATGCAATTAAATTATGAATAATAATTGACTATGTAAAAATTTACCACTTATAAAATAAAGTTGAATTTAAAAAAACCTCTATGTTTAATCGGTGTCATTTGTTTCGTGAAATGTTGGTTCAACATCCGATGCTGTATCGGACTGCGATTCAGTTTCATTATCATCGGAAGGAAATCGAACATTTGCATCCGCAATTTCTTGGACATCACCATTTGGATCTCTAAGTGATGTTTCAGGAGCCCTTGTGTCGTCCTCAATTGCATGCATTTCCATCTCATCCTCTTGAAATGCAGGGCACTCGGCTGATTGACTTGATGAACTCTCCTCTAATAAGATTGTTGAACGTGGGACGATTTTAGAAACAGCCCACCAATCTCGCTTGTCGTTGCGCAAACTTGGATATCCGCAGTAAAACACTTGCTGAGCTTGGGATGCAAGGATGAATGGGTCATATTTCTGCAATCTTCGTCGATGGTTCACTTCAACCAAATTGTAGTCGTTATGAACCCTTTTGCCCACAGGAACTGTCGGATCGAACCAATCACAATGAAACAATCGTTTCATAGGCCAATCGGGATATTCAACTTCAACCACCTCTACTAACTTTCCATAATAATCCTGCATATTTGCTCCAATACTTTCTCCTTTAACACACACGCCCCAGTTCTACTTGCCTCTTGAAGCTGCTAATCGTTCAATCTAAAATTTGTACCCATTAACAAAATAGCCAGTAGAGGTTGTTACGGTCTTCAATGGCCATTGCGATAGATATTTAATGAAAATATTATCGGTTGGGGACCATGGACCGTTTACTTATAAATTAATAAGCTATTCACAACCAATTCGAAAAATTGAAGCCATTATTGAAATTGATTGAGTGATACTACTCACAAATTCATAAAACCAGTAAGCGAACTCCGTTTCTAACTTCTGTCCAATTGCAACTTGACTGATGTCAGGATTCATCTGTCGTTGTCTATCACAATACATCCTTATGGGATGATAAGGATTAAAACTGATGTTAGCAATTAAATATTGTGGTATATTGTAATTTAAATTAGAAGTTCAAATTAAGCATTGAAGTATACACTTACTCAATATATGGATAAACTTCTCTACAGTTTATTAGGGTATAATAATGTGCTGCATTATACTCCATATCGCTAAGATTTCTTGACTTCTGCCCCCTAAATGAATGGCTGATACATTTAAAAATTGATATTCTACCGTCATTAGGTTCTCCTTCATCCACACATACGTCATCGTTACGACCAAGATTTTGGCTCCTCGTGTGGACGTGACCCTCAAAGTAATGCGAGGCAAAAGCTGAAACTTCTTCGACCAAGTGTGCATTGCATATAGAACCTTCAACCCTTGCCTTATTACGCACATTATTTTTAACTTCTTAAGGTACCTATATGTAAAGTTGAGACAAAAAATTAACCAATTTTCTTGCAATGAAATAATATTTGAAATGTCAATATGTCTTAATGATGTATATATTTACCTCTCGAAAGGATACATCTAGCGATACTGCACGGGACCAGCTATGCTCGCTTCGTATGGCAACTAAACCGGGAAATGCTCCATTGAGTCAAAAAAAACTGGGAGGAAATATTCGCTCCAGCTTGCATAAAATAATTGAAATTTCCTCCTCAAGCCTTGCCATGGATGCAGAAGTAATGACTGTGGCAGACAACTCCTTGAAGAACAAGCTGAGCTCTGTCAATGCCTTCCAAACATGTTGCGGAAGCAACTCACGAAAAGCTATATGCAATAACCGTTGCATGAAAATATGACAGTCGTGACTCTTCATGCCGAACAACTTGAGCTTATGCATGTCCACACACCTACCGATATTTGAGGCATAACCATCTGGAAATTTTAACCCTCTAAGCCAATTACATAAAACTTCTCGTGAATTTCTGTCAAGAGTGTAACAGGCTTTAGGATAGGTCCCGTCGGTACTCCTCCTCAAATCACCTCTTCTACAATACTAATTAAGTTCTTCTCTTGACTTTGCAGTGTCTTTTATTTTTTCTGGGATGTTTAGCACCATGTTAAATATGTTATCAAAAAATTTTTTTCGATATGCATAACATCCAAGTTGTGCCAGATGAGATTTGTGCTCCAATAAGGCAAATCCAAAAATATACTCCACTTCTTCCAGTTATGCTCTATGCATATACGGCCATTTATTCTATCTGCATCTGGTTCCCAAGCATACCTCAACCCCAAATGCTCTATAGTATCAAATATATCCGTGCCGGACCTAACCGGTTCGGTAAATTTTGTGACTGCTTTGTTCTTCCGGAATGCGATCAAGTTATGCCTATAAGGATGATTTGGGGGCAAGAACTTCCTATGATTATCAAACCATGACTACTTACCACTCTTCTGCAATATAAATGCATCCGAATCATACATGCAATGAGGGCATGCTAGACGTCCAGCAGTGCTCCAACCAGACAACATTGCATATGCCAGGAAGTCACTTATTGTCCACATCAAAGCAACTCTCATGATGAAATTCTGTTTCATAGAAATGTCGTAGGCTACGACTCCTATTTCCCACAACATTTTCAATTCAGCCACCAACGGTTGCAGGAAGACATCAATCTTTTCCTTTAGATTTGATGGTCTTGGAACCAAAACTGTCAAAAACATTGCAGTCTCTTTCATGCACTTCCATGGAGGAAGGTTATATACAGTTAGTATCACAGGCCAACATGAATACTGTTGCCCCGCTTGACCGAATGGTTGGAAGCCATCGGTACAAAGACCTAATCTGACATTCCTTATATCTTCAGCGAAATCAGGATGATTTTCATTGAATTGCTTCCAAGCTTTTGAATCTGATGGATCCCGCATTTCATCCTCTTTAGATTCATGTTTGGCATGCCATCTCATATCAGCAGCTATAGCCTCATATCTGTATAATCTCTGCAGGCGTGGAGTCAAAGGAAAGTAATGCATCCTCTTGTAAGGAACACTTTTCCTCCTACTTGTACTAGCTCCCCCTTCGCCATTTTTGTACCTCGATTGCCCACAAATCTTAAACCATCTCAGCTCCGAGTCTTCACCCCAATATATCATACAACTGTTCAAGCAACAATCGATCTTATTAACCGGGAGCCCAAGCCCACGCAACAACTTCTTCGTTAAGTAAAAACTGTCTGCTACAACATTATCATTTGGCAAAATTTCCTTGATTAACCCAGCTACAGAATTAAACGCCTTTTCTGATAATCAATGTCTGCCTTAATATTCAGCAACCGAGCAGCCGTAGACAACCGTGAATAACCCTCACAACCAGGATACAATTTTGATTTGCAGCATGCAACATATCATAAAATTGCTGTGCATCTGGATTTGGTTCTTCCATAAATGTATTCTGATTGAATTCATTACCTTCATATGTGTTTAGATTCACAAATGGCCGGAGAAGACGAACGGGAGGGGGGGGTGGGGAAACCCCCCCCCCCATTAATATATTTTTTTCGGTGGCATGGCCACCGTGGCCAGGCCACGGCCGGCCACGGCGCGGCCGTGGCCGAAGAAGACGGCCATGGCTGTAGAAGACGAAGGGGGCATGGGGAAACCCCCCCCCCCCCCCCCCAAACTGTAAATTTTTTTTGGTGGCCTGGCCACCATGGCTAGGCCACGGCCGGCCATGGCAGCGGCCGTGGCCGGAGATGACGGGCACGGTCGTGGCCGTAGCCGGAGAAGACGAAGGGAGGGGTGGGGAAAACCCCCCCCCAAACAGTAATTTTTTTTGGGTGGCCTGGCCACCGTGGCCAGGCCACGGCCGGCCATGGCAGCGGCCATGGCGGAGATGACGGCCCGGCCGTGGCTGTGGCCGGAGAAGATGAAGGGGGGGTGGGGAACCCCCCCCCCAAACAGTAATTTTTTTTTGGGGGGGGCCTGGCCACCGTGGCTAGGCCACAGCCGGCCACGGCAGCGGCCATGGCTGGAGAAGGCGGCCACGGCAGCGGCCGTGGCCGGAGATGACGAAGGGCGGGGTGGGGAAAACCCCCCCCAAATAGTAATTTTTTTTGGGGAGCCTAGCCACCATGGCCACACCACGGCAGCGGCCGTGGACGGAGAAGACAGCCACGGCCGTGGCCGTGGCCGGACCCTATTTTTAAAAAAAAATTGAAGGAGATTGGGCTTACCTCGGTCGCGAGGGGACGCCGCCGGAGTGGGGGGAGCTTCCGCCGGGGGAGAGGACGGGGGCAGCCGGAGGAGCGGACGGACGGCGGCGGATAGGGTAGGAATAGAAAGAAGAAGAGAAGGGAAGCAGGGGGGGGGGTTGGCCCGACCAAGCCTTAAATAGTGGTGATTAGCGATGCAATATATGCGTCGCTCACTCGCTATTTTTTATTATTATTGCGATGCAACAATACGTCGCTAATCAATCGCTACTTTGGATTTTTATTTTTATGCAAAACTTAGCGACGCAACTAATTGCGTCGCTAATGAGTCGCTAACTTGGCGCCAATGTCCAGCGAGAAAATAATTTTATTTTTTAGGAAATTGCGTTGCAATAATTTTAAAAATTATAACTGATAAAAATTATATTTTGAGATAATTGCGATGCATATATGCATCACAATTTTTTTTAATTTTTTTATTACATTTATTTTTCTTAAAAACATTGCGACGCAATAAATGCGTCGCAATATTAAAAATTGTTTTCTCTGAAAAAAATAATTTTATTTTCTAGGAAATTGCATCGCAAATGCATCGCAATATTTTTTAAATATTTATAACTGATAAAATTTATATTTTCTAAAATAATTGCGACGCATATACTGTGTCATAATATTTTTTTAATTTTTTTAATACATTTATTTTTCTTAAAAACATTGCGATGCAATAAATGCGTCGCAATATTAAAAATTATTTTATCTGAGAAAATTATTTTTTTTTTAGGAAATACGTCACAAATGCGTTGCAATATTTTTAAAATATTTATAACTAATAAAATTTATATTTTCTGAAAAATTGCATTGCAAATGCGTCGCAATATTTTTTAAATATTTATAACTGATAAAATTTATATTTTCTAAAAATAATTGCGATGCAAATAATGCATCGCAATATTTTTTTAAAATTTTTAATTACATTTATTTTCTAAAAAACATTGCGACGCAATACATGCATCGCAATATTAAAAATTGTTTTCTCCAGAAAAATTATTTTTTAGAAAATGCATCGCTAATGCGTCACAATATTTTTTAATAATTATAACTGATAAAATTATATTTTCTAAAAATAATTGCAACACACATATTGCGTCGCAATATTTTTTTTAATTTTTTTTTTATTATTTTTCTTAAAAATTGCAACGCAATAAATGCATCGCAATATTAAAAATTATTTTATTTGGGAAAATTATTTTAATTTTCTTGGAAATTGCATCGACCGATCGGTCCGATCGCCGACGATCCGATGGTTGCGATCGATCAAGCCCTGATCCCGATTGGCCATAACTGATCCCGGACCGTTGCAATCGGTCCGAGATCACTGATGATTCGACGGTTGCGATCGATCCAAGCCCTGATTCCGATCGGCCACGACTGATCTCGGACCGTGGCGATCGGTCCGATCGCCGACGATCCGATGGTTGCGATTGATCCAAGCCATAATCGATCCCGATCGGCCACGACTGATCTCGGACCGTGCGATCGGTCCAATCAGTGACAATCGATGGTTGCGATCGATCCAAGCTCTGATCCCGATCGGCCATGACCGATCTCAGACCGTGGTGATCGGTTCGATCACCGACGATTCGACGGTTGCGATCGATCCAAGGCCTGATCGATCCCGGTCGGCGATGAACGATCTCGGACCATCGCGATCCATCTGATATGCGATGATCTAACGGTTGCGATTGATCCAAGCCATGATCCCGATCGGCAAAGATCGATCCTGGACCGTTGCAATCAGTCCGAGATCGGCGATGATCCGACGGTTGTGATCGATCTAAGCCATGATCCGGATCGGCCATGACCGATCTTGGACCGTAGTGATCAGTCTGATCGGCGATGATCCGACGGTTGCGATCGATCCAAGCCCTAATCCCGATCGGCCACACCGATCCCGACCGTTGCGATCGGACTAAGGTCACTGACGATCCGATGGTTGTGATCGATCTAAGCCCTGATCCGATCGGCCACGACCGATCTCGGACCATGGCGATCGGTCTGATCGCCGACGATCCGATGGTTACAATCGATCCAAGCCCTGATCCCGATCGGCCACGACCGATCTCGGACCGTGGCGATCGGTCGATCGCCGATGATCCGACGGTTGTGATCGATCCAGCCTTGATCCCGATCGGCCACGACCGATCCCGAACTGTGGCGATCGGTTCGAGATCGCTGACGATCCGACGGTTGCGATTGATCCAAGCCTTGATCCCGATCGGCCACGACCGATCCCGGACCGTTGCGATCGGTCCAGATCGCTGACGATCCGATGGTTGCGATCGATCCAAGCCCTGATCCTGATCGGCCATGATCGATCTGGACCGTGGCGATCGGTCCGATCGCCGACGATCCGACGGTTGCGATAGATCCATGCGTGATCGATCCCGATAGCCACGACCGATCTCGGACCATGGCGATCGGTCTAATCGGCGATGATCCGACGGTTGCGATCGATCCAAGTCCTGATCCCGATCGTCCAGACCGATCTCGACCGTGGCGATCAGACCGATCGACGTTGATCCGATGGTTGCCATCGATCCCAGCACTGATCCCGATCGGCCACGACCGATCTCGGACCGGCGATCGGTCCGATCGGTGACGATCCGACTATTGCGATCGATCCAAGCCCTGATCCCAATTGGCCACGACCGATCTTGGACCGTGGCAATCTGTCCGATCGCTGACGGTTGCGATCGATCCAAGCCCTGATCGATCCCGGTCGGCGATGAACGATCTCGGACCTCGCGATTGATCCGATAGGCGACGATCTGATGGTTGTGATCGATCCAAGCCGTGATCCCGATCGGCCACGACCGATCCCGGACCGTTGCAATCAGTCCGAGATCGGTGATGATCCGACGGTTGCGATCGATCGAAGCCGTGATCCCGATCGGCCATGACCGATCTCAAACCTGGTGATCAATCCGATCGGCGATGATCCGACGGTTGCGATCGATCCAAGCCCTGATCCCGATCGGCCACGACGATCCCGGACCGTTGCGATCGGTCCGAGATCGCTTCCGATCCGATGGTTGCGATCGATCCAAGCCCTGATCTGGATCGGCCACGACCGATCTCAGACCGTGGTGATCGGTCCAATCGCCGATGATCGGTTGCGATCGATCCAAGCCCTGATCTGGATCGGCCACGACTGATCCCGAACCTTTGCGATCGGTCCGATCGCTGACGATCGATGGTTGCAATCGATCCAAGCCCTTATCCCGATCGACCACGACCGATCTCGGACCGTGGCGATCGGTCCAATCACCGACGATCCGACAGGTTGCGATCGATCCAAGCCCTGATCCCGATCGGCCACGACCGATCTCGGGCCGTGGTGATCGGTTCGATCGTCGATGATCCGACGGTTGCGATCGATCTAAGCGTGATCGATCTGATCGGCCACGACTGATCTCGGACCATGGCGATCGGTCCAATCGGCGACGATCTGACGTTGTGATCGATCCAAGCCCTGATCCTGATCGTCCATGACGATCTCGGACTGTGGCGATCGAACCGATTGGCATCGATCCGACGCTTGCGATCGATCCAAGCCCTGATCGATCCCGATCGGCGATGAACGATCTCGGACCGTCGCGATTGATCCGATAGGCGATGATCTGACGGTTGCGATCGATCCAAGCCATGATCCCGATCGGCCCGATCGATCCTGGACCGTTGCAATCAGTCTGAGATCGGCGATGATCCGAGGTTGCGATCGATCAAAGCCATGATCCCGATCGGCCACGACCGCTCTTGGACCGTGGCGATCGGTCCGATCTATGACGATCCGAGGTTGCGATCGATCCAAGCCCTGATCCCGATCGGCCACGACCGATCCCGGACCGTTGCGATCGGTCCGAGATCGCTGACAATCTGATGGTTGCGATCGATCCAAGCCTTGATCCCGATCGGCCACAACCGATCTTGGACCGTGGTGATCGGTCTGATCACGACGATCCGATGGTTACGATCGATCCAGGCCCTGATCCCGATCGCCACGACGATCTCGGACCATTGCGATCAGTCCGAGATCGCTGACGATCCGATGGTTGCGATCAATCCAAGCCCTGATCCCAATCGGCCACGATCGATCTCAAACCGTGGCGATTGGTCCGATTGCCAACGATCTGACGGTTGCGATCGATCCAAGCCGTGATCCCGATCAGCCATGACCGATCTTAGACCATGGTGATCGGTCCAATCGATGATGATCCGATAGTTGCGATCGATCCAAGCCCTGATCCCGATCGTCCATGACCGATCTCGACCATGGCGATCGACCGATCGGCGTCGATTCGACGGTTGCCATCGATCCCAGCCCTGATCCCGATTAGCCATGACCGATCTCGGACCGATCGTTATTTAACATAATTAATTTTTTAAAAAATTGCGATGCAAAGGGTTACGTCGTAATTTTTTAATATGATAATTATATTATAAAAATTAATTTTATTTAAAATAATATGTTAATAGCGACGCTATATTAAAACATAATTTTCCTAATTTTTTGGTTATTGCATCGCTAATGCGCTATTTAACATAGTTAATTTTTTAAAAATATTGCGACGCACTGAATTATGTCGCAATATTTTTTTTCTCATAATTATATTTTATAAAAATTTATTTTATTTAAATAATTGCGACGTAGTTATTGCGTCGCTAAATTAAAAATAATTTTTCTAATTTTTTGGTTTATTGCGTCGCTATGCGTATTTAATATAATTAAATTTTTTAAAAATATTGCGACACACTGTGTTGCATTGTAATTTTTTTTCTCATATTTATACTTTATAAAAATTAATTTTATTTAAAATAATTGTGATGCAGTTATTATGTCGCTAAATTAAAAATAATTTTTCTAATTTTTGGCTTATTGCGTTGCTATTTAACATATTTAATTTTTTTAAAAACATTGTGATGCACTGAGTTGCATCGCAATATTTTTTTAATATTTATTTATAAAAATTAATTTTATTTAAATTATTTGATGTAATTGGTGCATCGCTAAATTAAAAATAATTTTTTTAATTTTTTGGTTTATTGCGTCGCTATTTAATATATTTAATTCTTTTAAAAAATTGCGACGCACTGAGTTGCATCGCAATATTTTTTTTCATATTTATATTTTATAAAAAATATTTTAAAAATATTACGCATTATTTGCGTCGCTAAATAAAAAAATTAATTTTTTTATTTTCTGATTTATTGAGTCGCTAATGCATCGCTAATTGCGTCACAATATTTTGTTGTCACGGAGGCATCGCAAAGTGGTTGCAATTTAGCGACGCAATGATGCGTCGCTAAATTTGCATCGCTATTTCAATATTTTCTTGTAGTGTAATCATGGCTCGTATCGCTGAGGCATGGATACCTCGGCTTATCGAGAAATAAGAATGGCTTGTATCACTGAGGTATGGATACCTCGGCTTACCGAGAAATAAGAATGGCTCGTATCGCCGAGATATGGATGCCTCGGCTTACCGAGAAATGAGAATGGCTCGTATTACTGGGGCGATCTGACCTTGCTAAAGGCGATTGATCTTCGCTACTTGGTGGCTATGATAGTTGGCTAGCGAGATGTTGGGATTGGACCTGACCTAATTGTTGATGTGTACAGGCCTTAATGTAATGACAATTTTACCCCTCATCATGTCCCCCACTCCCTAGTCCAAAGTGTAAATTCGGATATATGGAGTAGAATTTCAGAATAACCTCATTCAGGGGAATCCGATGGGTCAGGTAATGATAACTCCATAAATGACAAATCGTCGTTTTATCATCATTTTTTGTCGTGGCTCGAGAAAAATATGCCTAGTTTATCGCAAGCTGCGATTGTGGGAGCTCCACATGGCGGGACTCCTTTATTTCTGGCATCCATATCGAATTTTTGGTGTTTGGGGTTTCTTTTTGGATTTGCTATTTAAAGAAGGCTAGGGCAACGTTTCTTCTGCAATGCCTCCTTCGTCCCTTTCATAGAGATTTTTTCCTCTTTTTTGATCCCCCATTCGTTTGTTTGCGTTTTACCCCCCATTCAACCAATATGAGTGGTCCAGGCGATGTTGCCTCTAAGGTAACCCTAGACAATTTGGATAGGGTCCGTCGCCATTACAGAGTTCCTCTAGATGTAGCCTTATGGGCGCCAAGGACCGATCATCATGTTTCAACTGAATTGAGCCGGGGGGTTTTCTTCTACGAGAAGAGCTTGAGGGAAGGCCTCTAATTCCTTCTTCACCCGTTGATACACGAGGTGATGAGGTTCTACAACATATGTCCAATGATGGTGGCCTCAAACAGTTGGAGAAATCTTGTCGGGTTCGTCTCGATGTGCAGTCGTGTTGGGGTGACTGCGACTCTTCCCCTATTCCGCGTTTGCTACAAACTGGTCTTCGGAAGGAGCTCTGAGTGGCCCTATATCGGCCCCCGGAAGTTATTCAAGATGATTTCGATAACCCTTCTTCGATAAAGGGGTGGAAGTCCCAATTTCTTATTGCCGAAGAAAATATCGGCTTGGATTTTTCGAGAGGATGGGGTAATTATGTGAAGGACCTGGAGGCGCATTTGGAGTTGAGCGATCGGGAGAAAAGGGATCTGGCTACCCTTCGTAGTGGTCAGGAGATATCGGCTAGCACTCTGTTAGCTGAGGATGCTCTCTTCCCGCCGGGATTAGCTCTATCCTCGGGTAAGTGTATCTTTTTTTCTTTTATCACGACGGTCGGCTTGTTTGGGTATTCCCATTTGGTTGAACCATTTTCTGTATTTTCAGCCGAAAGGTCGACGTTTGTGGGCCAGATAAGGAAGGAGTCGGGCATGCGCCAAAGGGGCTCTAGCTCTGGGGACAAACATGGACCCGAGAAGAGGTCTTGTCCTTTCGGGTCTCGCTTGAAGGGGCCGAAGAAAGATGGCACCAGTCACCGCTCTCCCACCCCCAATAAGGGAGGTAGTGGGAGCGCAAACCGTGGTCAACGAGCCCCCCTACTGGAGGGGAGCAAAGTAGCAGAGAAATCATTGGGGGGAGCTCGGGGGGAGCCATCGAGGTTTCTCCCCTCCAAATAGTAGTTGTATTAGACGACGCAGAGAAGACGTCACCGGTACGTCCGGCGATCCCTCCGTCGGATGTCTTTCAGTCACCGGCGGTGGAGAGCCCATTGCGTATGGAGGAGACCTCTGCTCGGGTGGAGGGGTCAGAAGAGGCAGTGACGGTTGCCAAAGCTCAAGTGGAGCTACCCGTCGAAAGGTTGGTGGAGGTCGTGCCTCCTCCTGCTGAAGGTCCCCCCTTCGCGGTTCCCGGGGATGTTATGGAGGAGGTAGAAGCATCATTAGAAGAAGAAGGAGAAGAACCATTGAATGAAGGGGATGCTCGAGGTAGGGCTCCCTCAGTCGGGGCCGAAGTATCTGAGGCCTCGTAGGTTAGAGTTCTGACGAAGGAATCCGAGCGGATGGCTTCTTAGGTCGGAGTCCCCCGGGCCAGTTCTTCGGCCACGAGCTCTTTTGTCCATGGCCTAGAGGTGGATGATATGATCACCGCCTTGATGAGGTCCATTTTGCGCACTGAGGGGAGTTCCTTGACAAACGAGCCAACAGTCGGGGACATCATTGAGGCGCTTTTGGTCGCTCAGGGTACCACATAACGCTTTCCTTCTTCCCAAAATCAATAACACCATCCTCATGATGATGTCTTCGAACTACATCTCTCGGGTAAGTTATTGTACCGAGGTTATAATTCCTGATTGGTCGGTTGGGTCGTAGCTTCTAACTTATGTTTTTCCTGCATATTGCCCTGGTCATAAGAGCGTTGAACTGTCATTTAAATTTGGCCATTGGGGCCTGCGCCCAGGCTAGGAAGGAGGCGGCCGACCTTCGGTCGAGGGTGGATTCGACCAGTCAGCTTTCTAGGGCCTTTGAGTCTGCTAGGGTGGATCTTGAGAAGATGACCGAGTCCCGCCAAATTGCCGCCGAGAGGGCCTCTCGGTTTGAGGCACAAGTTAAAGAGATCTAGGGTTTCCACGAACAGTCGGATAAGGCCTGCCTGGAGTTGTCTCAGATCAAGGCTAAACATGCCGAGGAACTTAGTGCCTCGCAACGACATGTTGACAAGAGGTGGGACTAGCTGAGGGCTAATCATGCTGAGGAGAAAAATAATTTGAGCAGGAAGCTTGAGGAAGAGGAGCACAAGTGCCGGCAGCAGCGAGATCAGCTTGCTGGCCTAAAGAAGGAATTTGCCGATATGGAGAATCGGCTGAAATGGCAAAGTAAGTAGGTTGCTCGGCTCACTGCTGATCTTGACCAGTTGCGGCAAGAAGTTGGGGACAACCAGTCCCGAATTAATAACCTTAAGGAGGGTCTTCGAGAAAACAAATTGGTAAAATTGAAGGCCTTGGAAAAGATCCAGGAGCTGAACAATAAGATGGCTCGACGGGAGGAAGAGGTACGACATCTTCCTTCTTATTTGTTTTTGATGTTTTTCTTTTGCTAGTGGGCTCAAATATTCTGGTATTTTGCAGATGGGTAGAATTGGGCTCGAGGCGTAGGAGCAGTTTAAAGCTTTAAGGGCGGAGTTATCCGCGAGTTGCCAAATGAACTTCGAACTCCAAAACCAGCTTACTTCAACTATGGAGGAGTATAAAAATTCTACCTAATTTTCTAAAGAACGTAAAGAAGCTTGTGCCGATGCATTTCGGTTCGATGAAGAGGAGACACGAGCAAGGATCTCTCGGGAGCATTCCGAATGGGATTTATCTTTTCTGGAGGCCAAACTATTCGATGCTCGTACCCCGGGGGCCAAAGAAGAAGAATACGAGGACATCTCAGATGTCGATCTTGAGGCCATCCTGGGTCCTAGTGAGGCCGTGGCTTCTGAAGAATGCCCTCAGCCTGCCGTCGAGGAACCCAAAGCTTTCCCTCCCACACTTGAAGCAGGTGAAACAAGCCAAGTCCCTCCAGATATTATCGAAGGGGTTCTTGGGACGAACCCAAACCCTGATTCTTAAGGGTCGCCTATGCATTTTTGCTTTCCCCACTTATAATTCATTTAATGAATGAACTTTCAATTTCTTTCTGCCTTATCTTATTACTTCGGCCGTTGTTTCTCAATGTGTTCAGTTTTGCCGAGATATAGGATAGCTCGGCTTTAGAACTTACAAAATGTCTCGGTCGAGGCCGGAGTTTAGCGGATAGTTTGGTCTATTTGAATTAAGGAGCTGGCTTTCTTTTTGCTGAGATGGATAAAATGGCTTTGTAACTTGCCAAAGGACACTTTGTTACTTGCCTAAGTCATTTATCCCATCGGTCTTTTCCAACGCGGATCTTTTTAACGTACAAGATAAGCACCCGTTCGCCATTGAAGGGCATCGTTTTCACCAGGCGATTTCCTAGGCCTGCACGTATCTCAAGGACTGATGGACGATTTTTTGCATTTAAGGCTCTTGATTCGGATCAGAGGAAAATCTTTTTCCTTGCGTCATGGTCTGGGAAATGCGTTCGGTGCACTTTGAAAAGCGCCATTTTATCCTGAGCTATCGCGTGGCAGCATAGCTAGGGTGTTTTGAATCCCGAGGCTTTCTATTTTAATTTTTGCCCTTGGCTTGTTTGCTTATAAAAATGGGAAAAGGGGCCCGTGTTGAGCTATCTCCCAAAACCTTCTCTTTCTGAGAGTTGTAAGGGTTTTTGGCATTTGTTTCATTGAGGTTGAGAGTGGAAAGACCAAGCTTTTCCTTTGCAAGTTGGTTCATCCCAGATGACTGGGGTGATGAAGAAGATGTTGAAGAGCGAGCAGTCCTCAAGGGAGGAATTCTTGGAGGTCATATGGAGAGTGCACAGGAGGCCCGCAGAAGTCATATGGGGAGCGCACATATGCGCTTCCTGTGTGTCCTTTGTGGTTCGCCATGGGGACAACCAGATATGCAAAGCACATCGTCCCCATGGGTTACATGAACTTCCCCTCCCCTCATAGGATGAACTGAAGGATCCAATATGAGGGGAGGTGTTGGTCTGCTGGTACCCTGTCTATGTCTCTGGATAGCGGCTAGCAGCCTAGTATCCCACTATAGGGGGAAGGAGCCCTCAGCCTCGGCATCCACAGGTCTTCGGCTTAGTTTGGGTCTTTTGGCCTATCCATTCGAGGGATCAACGACTCAACTGGAGTCGTATAATTTCTCTAATTTCTTGGATGCTGCAGCGACACCAGAGGTCGAAGCTGCTTTTTAATTCATTTGTTTTTACTTCCTGCACCGTAGTGCGCTTGTAATATCTCTTTAGAGGTTGTATTTCTCATCGATTAACGGAATAAAGAAAGTTTTTTGTTCTTTCTTCTTTTTTCAAATGTTCGCAGATGTTTGCTTTTCCCTTTTGGCATGACCATGCAGTCTTGCTCGTTTTAGGCATACCGAGTCATGCTCGGCTCATAAACCTTCAATTGTGCTTGGGTAGCACTGCCTTCGTTAGGCATTTTCATAGTGTTTGACCACCTTCAGAGGAGGCACTGGTCTCTGTTCAAATCAGATGGAGGTCTGAGCGACCTTATTGATTCACAAGATAGGCACGGCCTAATGAAAAGGGGCTAAGTAGGTCTTTTCCTAAGGAAGAGAGATTTGCACAATTCTGCTGATGGACAGAGAGAGAGATTGCTTATTTGCACCGAAGTATGATAAGACGTATCAATTGCGCTAAAAAGTCTGGGAAATTAACCGGCCTTGCTATTACTGCAGAACCGCCGGGGCCACTTGGCTTTGTCCAAGGCTTCAAAGATTAACAAGAAATTCGATTCGGCTTTGGCCGAGGGTTCTGGTAGCAAGAGATGCACTTCGGCTTTGTCCGAGGCTTTTGATAATAAGAGATGTCCTTCTGCTTTGGCCGAGGCTTTTAATAATAACAGACGCACTTCAGCTCTGGCTAAGGCTTTTGTTAATAAGAGATACACTTCGGCTTTGGTCAAGGCTTTTAATAATAAGAGATGCACTTTGGCTCTGGCCGGGGCTTTTAATAATAAGAGATGCACTTCAACTCTGGTCGAGGCTTTTAATAAGAGATGCACTTCAGCTCTAGCCGAGGCTTTTGATAATAAGAGATGCACTTCGGCTCTGGCCGAGGCTTTTAATAATAAGAGATGCACTTCGGCTTCATAAAAGATTATATTTTACTTGGCGCTGCTAAGGTACGGAGATCACTTGGCCCAACCGAGGATTTATAAAAGATTATATTTTACTTGGCTCTGCCAAGGTACGAAGATCGGTCAGCCCAGCCAAGGATTTATAAAAAATTATATTTTACTTGGTTCTGCCAAGGTATGGAGATCGGTCGGCCCGGCTGAGGATTTATAAACCTGCTTCTCATTGTAACTATTAAAGAGGGTAGTAAAGGTAGAAGTTCTACGAATTTTTAAAATTTTAATTCAATGGACAGAGTAAATTCGAGAGGGAGAGTGTACTCTTATTGATGATACATACGAAGATTATCCGAGTTTCATGTCCGGAGAATGGATTTCCCATTTAGATCTTGGAGCTTATAGGTGCCGGGTCTAATCACTTCTGTAATTTGATAAGGACCCTCCCAATTAGGGGACAACTTTCCTTGCTCCAGAGGTTTTGAAATAGATGCCTTCCGAATTACCAGATTGCCTGGGAGGAAGAGCTTTCCTATAACTTTGGTAGAATGATAGCGGGCGACTCTTTGTTGGTAGGCCGCCATATGGATCCGGGCTTTCTCCCTGACTTTTTCTATCAAGTCAAGATCAGTTCAGAGTTGTTCATCATTAGATTCTTTCGAGTAGCCTTCGGTGCGAGAAGAGGGTAGCCCGACCTCCACCGGAATAACTGCTTCTGTGCTGAAAGCCATCTTGAAGGGAGTCTGGCCCATGGGAGTCCTCTCAGTGGTTCAGTATGCCCACAGCACATGATGGAGCTCCTCTGCCCATGTGCCTCGTGCCTGGTTGAGCCGAGCTTTAATTTCTCTGCAAGTGAGTTCGGTTAGTTACCTCGCTTCTCCATTAGCTTGAGGATGTCCGACCGAAGTTAGGTGATGGAGAATGCCATGATCCTCACAGAACTCCCAAAACTTGGGATTGTCAAACTGCTTCCCGTTGTCGGTGATGATAGTGTGGGGAAGGCCGAAGCGGCTAATGATGGACCTCCATACGAAATCCTTAGCTCGAGCCTCAGTTATCTGGATGACTGCTTTAGCTTCAACCCACTTAGTAAAATAATCAATTGCAACGAATAAAAACTTCCTTTGTCCCGTTGCAAGGAGGAAAGGGCCAAGAATATACATTCCCCACTTGGTAAAAGACCAGGGGGATGATATGGAAGTCAAGTGGGCAGAGGGAAGCCTCTGGATATTTGAGTGTCATTGGTATGCATCACAGGCTCGGACAAGGTCATCTGCATCATTCTGCATCATCGGCCAATAATATCTTTGGCGTAGCACTTTATGGCACAGGGTACGGCTGCCGAGGTGGTTGCCACAAATGCCTTCATGAACCTTCCAAAGAGCATAATTGGCTTCTGATGGACGAAGGCATTTAAGCAATGGCATGGAGAATGATCGCTTATATAGCCAATCATCAATCAGAACATAGTGAGACAACTGCATTTTTAGCCTCCTCGCTTCTCTTCTATCAGTGGGTAGCAGCCCTTCTTTGAGATACTTGTGTAGGGGGTCTATCCGGGATGGTTCAGTGTCAATTTGCATCATCTGATCAGCGTGGTGATGCTGGACTTCTCTAGGATTTCCAAGTGGAAACTCCGTTCAAGGTCCATTGAGTCCGTTGTCGTCAGACGAGACAGAAGGTCGGCATGCGCATTTTCAGCGCTTGGGACCTGGATGATCTTAAATTCATTGAAACAAGAGGATAGATCGCGCACCTTCTGAAGATACCGAATCATGTTCGGTTCTCTATCTTTGAATTCGCCTCGTACCTAGCCCACCACTAATTGAGAGTCAGTGTAGGTATTCAGTTTTTCAACTTTGAGCTCGTGGGCGATGCGGAGTCCGGCGAGCAGGGCCTCATATTCTACTTCATTATTTGAGGCTGGGAAGGAGAAGCGGATGCCATATTTAAAAGTAGCACCCTCCGGGCTGGTGAGGACCAGACTAGCACCAGAACCGCTTGCACTGGAGGATCCGTCGGCGTGAAGTAACCACGGAGCACAGGGCTTTGGTTGTCCAGGGGTGCCCGAAGTAGAGCCATCTTTGGGCATGGTGCATTCGAGGAGGAAATCCGCTAGGACCTGGGCTTTGATGGCCAGACGAGGCTGGTACTGAATGTTATGCTTGCTTAGTTCGACAGCCCACTTGGTCATTCTCCCCGATGCTTCCGGACGATGGATGATTGCCTTGATGGGTTGGTCAGTTAGGACAGTGATGGTGTGCGCTTGGAAGTATGGTCGTAGCTTCCGGACTGATGTTACTAGGGTCAGAACCATCTTCTTCACTAGAGTGTCCCTCGTTTCAACATCTTTGAGCAATTTGTTGACATAATAAATAGGCTTTTGAATTCTGCCCTCTTCTCTGATTAGGACCGAGCCAACAACATTCTCAGATATCGCGAGGTACAGGCTCAGCGTTTCACCTGGCTTTGGGCTAGTAAGGAGAGGGGGTAAGCCGAGGTATTTCTTGAGGTCTTCAAAGGATTTCTGGCAATCTGAGGTCCATTGGAAGTTTTTGGCTGACCGAAGAGCTTTGAAGAAGGGAAGGCACTTTTCGGCTGATCGAGCAATGAAGCGACTAAGGGCCGCTATCCTTCCGGTGAGGCGTTGCACGTCCTTGATCGATCCAGGAGGGGCCATCTGTCGCAAGGCCTGGATCTTTTGGGGGTTTGCTTCGATGCCCCGCTGAGAGACCATGAAGCCGAGGAATTTTCCAGAGTTAACTCTGAAAGCAAATTTGGTAGGGTTGAGCTTCATTTGATACTTCCGAAGCATCTTGAAGCTTTCCACAAGGTCCTCGATATGTTGGGATGCTTCCTTTCTCTTCACCAGCATATCGTCAACATAAACCTCCATGTTCCGACCAATTTGCTCTTTGAAAACTTTATTGACCAGCCTTTGGTAGGTGGCACCTGCATTTTTCAAACTAAAAGGCATAACTCGATAGCAATAGATACCTCGGTCGGTGGTGAAGGCAGTCTTTTCCTCATCTTTGGGCACCATCCGGATCTAGTTGTAGCCTGAATAGGCATCCATAAAGGTCAGCATTTGGTGGCCTGAAGTCGAGTCCACAAGTTGGTCGATTCGAGGAAGAGGGAGCTGTCTTTCGGGCAGGCTTTGTTGAGGTCGGTGAAGTCAATGCAGATCCTTCATTTGCCATTTGACTTTTTCACCATAACCACATTTACCAGCCAATCGGGATAATTGACTTCTCGGATGAAGTTAGCTTTGATAAGCTTATCCACCTCCTCTTCAATGGCTTTCTGGCATTCGGGGGCGAAGCTTCTTTTCTTTTGCTTGATTGGGCGAACTGTCTTGTCCATGCTGAGGTGGTTAACCAGGACATCTGGACTGATTCCAGGCATGTCTGATGTGGACCAGGCGAAGACATCGGCATTTCTCCGAAGGAATTCGATTAACTCCTGCTGAGGCTTTTCTTCCAGCTGTGATCCAATCTTTACGGTTCGATCGGGCCGAGCTTCGCTGAGTGGTACCTCCTCCAATTCTTCGGCTGGTTCTCCTCGTTGCTCGATAAAATCCTCTCGGGCATCCAGTCTGTCCACCTCGGGTCTTCTGGACTGAAGGTCGGCGATAAAGCAATGCCGAGCTATAATCTGACTTCCCCGAACAATCCCCACTCCCCATTCGCTGGGGAACTTCATGGTGAGGTGGGGAATGGAAACGATGGCCTTGAGAGACATCTGTCCCAGCCTGCCAAGAATGGCATTGTAATGAGACCGAAGCTTGATTACAAGGAAGTCCACAAGCTCAGTGGCCACACGAGGCCAGGTGCCGGCTCAAACCGTCAGAGTGATGACCCTTTCGGGGATTATGGAGTCACCTGTGAAGCCCACCAGTGTGGACTCCATGGTTCAATGACTTTCTACCCAGAATTTTAACCTCACAAAGGCATCAAAGTACAAAACATTAACGGAGCTTCCACTATCAATAAGAATCTGGCTTACATCATAATTGTTTAGATTTAGAGATAGAACCAGAGCGTCATCATGGGGGTACTGTACCTCCCGAAAGTCTTCATCAGAAAAAGTGAGTTCATCAACTCGAGCTTTCTTTGATGGGCCTTCATCATCGCCTGGCCAGGAGGATGGGGAATCGGCCGCAGCTATCACATTAACATGGCCGATAACTGGAGGGTTCGGCGGTGGGAGTTGGCTAGGTTCAGGCTGGTGATTCACCTCATTGTTCAGCTCAGGAGGCCCTCTGAACCGGTCCAGTCTGCCTCATTGGATCAATCGCTCGATCTCATTCTTGAGCTGCCAATAGTCCTCGATGTCATGCCCATGATCCCGATGAAAGCGGCAGTACTTGGCAGGATCTCTCCGAGCTTCGTTGCCTCGAAGAGGAGGAGGTCGAGGAATCTGGCACTCGATCTCCATCAGAATCTGCGCCCTTGGCGTGGTGAGGGGAGTGTAATGATCAAACCTTCGAGTTGGGCTCCGGGTTCGGTCTCACAGCGGAGGCGGAGGAGCTCTCAGTGGCGAGGCGAGCTAATGTGGCGGTAGGCTCGCTATTTGTCTAGGCCCTTCGCCTCCTTCTTCTTCAGCTGTTTAGCTCAAGCTGACCTCCTTGATTCCTCAACCCTGGCGTACTTATCCGCTAGGGACATCATGTCTAAAGGCTCTTCGGTTAATTAACCTCTAGAGCCAGGTAGAAGTCTCCCTCCTTCGATACCCCTTCGGTCAGGGCAGACATGGCCACCTCGGGGTTGAGATGTTCGACTTCTAGGAGGGCCGTGTTGAAATGGCCAATGTAGCTATTCAGTGATTCCCCCTCTCTCTGCTTAACTTCAGAGAGGAATCATATCTCCATCTGTGGCGATGGCTACTGACAAACTGGCTAATGAGCAAGTAGCTTAGTTCATCAAAAGAATCAATGGAACTTGGCTTCAAGCAGTTGAACCAGGTTCGGGCGGATCCCTTAGAGTGGAGGGGAAGGCTCGACAGAGGATCGCATCCGACGCTCCATAGAACATCATGATGGACCTAAAGGTACTTAGATGGTCATAGGGATCGGTAGATCCATGGTACGGCTCGATGGTGGGGAGCTTAACATGAGGGGGAATCACTTCCCTCATGATCCTTTCGGAGAAGGGGATGCCCTGCCCCTCCTTTGGTTGGGACAGAGGGGTTTGTCTGACGGCGTCTAACTCCTGATGCCATTCCTGACGCATCTCCTGCATTTGCTGCATGATCCCTTCATCCAGAGTGGTAGGAGGGATTGGGCGATGAGAAGATGGCAGTGGTGTTGAATCCTGAGAGGATACCGGGGAGGGAGAGCAAACCCGCCTGGATCTAAGTGGGCTCTTCCCTCCAGCTTGTTGCAGTGCTAGCCTCACCTTTGCAGGCCGGCGACCGCGATCCGCCACCCCAGGTGGATCAGAAGAAGAGATTGCAGGCGGAACGGGGGCAGTGGCCTCCTCGCAAGGCTGGGAGAAAGGAACGGCTGGGCCAGGGATTGCATGGAATCCCTGGATCATCTGGGTCAATGCTTGAACCTGGGGAACTAGAGTGGCGAACTAGTCTAGGGTGTTGGGTTATGAAATGAAAAATCCTAATCTAATTGGAATAAAATTGTAGCGGAAACAAAATAAATTTATAACCCACCAAGAATCACATGCGTTTCATAAAAACCGAAAGAAGGATAAACAAAAATATTACCTTTTGTTATTACCTTTTGTTATTACCTTCTTAATCAGTATGTAATCCTTCTGTTCTTGTATTGGGTTTTCTTGGATCTTCAAAGGTGCTGCCTTTCAGAAAGATAATCACCCTCTACAAGTATCCACACGAACGGACACCAAAATGGTTTTGAATGCTAGTTCAACCATTCCATTTTTCACAAAAATGAACCCCCGTTTTCAACTCTCTGTTTTTTCATCTTTAAGGCAAAAGATATGACGCTTCAAAAGCCCCAATCGACGTGACCTTTTAAATGCCCAATCGACGTGACCTTTCAAATGCCCCAATCGACATTACCTTTCAAATGCCCCACAGACTCTAAAACGTATATATCAAACATATATACAAGCCTGCTAGGAATTTAGTTAACTAAGATTTTAATTGATATTTATTTAAAACTCTTTTAAATAATAACAATTTAAATCCTTTCCTTACAAAATAAGGAATATATATTTTTAACCAAAAAAAACTTTATGGATTATTTCCTTATCCAATAAGAAAATGTAACAATTTAATTACTTGTCACAATTTAGATTACGAATTTAAATTTTCTTAAAATTAAACTCGAATCTAAATGACAACTAATTATTATTTGTAATTTAAAATAATCTCATCATTTTAAATTATATAGAGAGTAACAAATCGTAACCATTATTGTCCGTTCTTAGTGTGCGACCCTATAGGTTCAATTAACATTGGCAGTAGTCCTAAATCACATTTTGAACCTACAAGTCATAAGCAGTCTAGCAAGACATTATGACTACCCAAGTTAAATGAAAAGCTCATGTTCTGAGACAACCTTAAAGTAGCTATTAACATAATCCTTTTGTCACATGATATCTTGATAGAATATAAGGCATGGATAAAGTCAACCTTATATCTCTCTATCTTTAATTTCTCGAAACCCAATTAGATTGACTAAACAAATGATATTGATCTCCATCAATTCATTTGAGCATGGCCATGCATTTCTCAGTCTCAATCATCGAGGGGCCCAGAGATATCTCTCTTATAATAAGAGGGACAAATTCCATCTTAATCACTCACATCTCACTACATGATTCTTATTATGTTCAATCATAATCTTTATAATCATCCGGTTAAAGACAACGTTTGATTATGTCAAAACATAATATTCCTCATGTTGAGAACTATGGCAATCTCAGGTCTAAGGATTTAATGACACAACTACTAGATATTAACTTATGACTTTGATCCATGTATTAATCTCAAGGCGGGTCTTGTCCAATATTTGTTCTCAATAAATACATATAAATTTGATTTGTATCTCATACACATATTCATCCCATGAATATCAATCAAATTTTATATAATCTTAATTTATTGTTATTCCCACAACAATAACCGATTAGGGACATTTAGAATAATTCATAATATTATTCAAGGACATTATTATATAATAAACATGCAAATTATGATAATAGTAAATGTTCATAAATATTCAAAATACCATGTCCATACAATAGGCCTAGGGCACTATTACTAACAATCTCCCACTTGCACTAGGCCTACTCATCAATGTATCTAATACCTATGAACCTAGCATGACGATCATGCTTTGCTTGTGGTAGAGGCTTAGTCAATGGATCAGCAACATTGTCATCTGTTGGAACTCTGCATATTTTTACGTCACCTCTCTCAATGATTTCTCGAATGAGATGATAACGCCTAAGAATGTGTTTGGATTGCTGATGTGACCTAGGTTCTTTTGCTTGTGCGATAGCACCATTATTGTCACAATAAACATCAACAGGATTTGTGATGCTAGGAACCACTCCAAGGTCAGTAATGAACTTCTTGATCCAAACTGCTTCCTTTGCTGCATCAGATGTTGCTATGTATTCAGCTTCAGTTATAGAATCAGCAACAGTGCTTTGCTTCAAACTCTTCCAGCTAACAGCACCACCATTTAAACAAAACACATATCCTGACTGCGATCGGAAATCATCTTTGTCAGATTGAAAGCTTGCATCTGTGTAACCACTTACAACTAGATCATCTTCCAATCCGCCATACACCAAGAACATATCTTTAGATCTTCTCAGATACTTAAGAATGTTCTTGACCGCCGTCCAGTGACTCTTACCGGGATCTGACTGGTATCTACTCGTTATGCTTAAAGCATAAGAGACATCTGGTCTAGTGCACAACATAGCATACATGATAGATCATATTGCTGAAGCATAAGGAATCTTACTCATGCGCTCTCGCTCATCTTTTGTGTTAGGACACTGAGATTTGCTGAGTGTAATACCATGAGACATAGGCAAGTATCCTCTCTTGGAATCTTGCATACTGAACCTTTTCAGTACTTTGTCTATGTAAGTACTTTGACTTAGACCAATCAGCCTCTTAGATCTATCTCTATAATCTTTATCCCTAGGATATAGGCAGCTTCACCTAAGTCTTTCATTGAGAAACATTTCCCTAACCAAGACTTGACACTCTGCAAGGTAGGGATATCATTCCCAATGAGTAAAATATCATCAACATATAGGACCAGAAATACAATGGCACTCCACTAACTTTCTTGTAAACACAAGGTTCATCTTCATTTTTGATAAATCCAAACTCTTTGACTGATTCATCAAAACGAAGATTCCAACTCCGAGAAGCCTGCTTCAAACCATAAATGGATCTTTGAAGCTTGCATACTTTACTAGAATTCTCAGGTTGTACAAAACCCTCAGGTTGTGTCATGTACACATCCTCAAGTAAGTTTTCATTAAGAAACGTTGTTTTAACATCCATTTGTCAAATTCATAGTCATAATATGCAGCAATGGCAATAAGAATTCTAATAGACTTAAGCATGGCTACAGGTGAAAAAGTTTCATCATAGTCTATACCATGAGTTAATTTGTTTGAAACCTTTTGCAACTAGCCTTGCTTTATAAGTATGCACTTTACCATCCATGTCAGTTTTCTTTTTGAAAACCTGTTGATCCATTTATTGATTTTGATGATTAATAAAGGAATTGAGTATATTTATTTGATTACTAATGGATTTTATGAGTGTTTCAGGACTTAAATTTATTTGATCAATTTAAAGGAATTAAGAAATGAATTTTGAATCAAATATAAATCAGAGATTTCAAAGTTTCAGAGCTTGGAGTCGACACCTAGAAAGTCTGGAGCCGACCCCATGGCCAATTCAATTTTAATCTGATTTTTGATACGATCCGGAGCCGACACCTAGAGTTTCGGAGCCGACACCTAGAGTTTTCGGAGTCGACACTTACAGTGTCTGGAGCCGACTCCGATGCGGGGATAGAACGCTTGTTTTTTGAGCATCCTAGAGTCGACACCTACAGAATTCGGGAGCCGACACCTGACGATGGCGAGCCGACACTTATTTTTTGGAGCCGACTCCTCAACGAACTCGGATATTTCTATTTTTGGTAAAACGATCTAGAGCCGACACCTGAAAAGTTGGAGCCGACTCCAACCTGACTGGGACGAAAATTTAAAATGCCAGATCAGCTCTAACGGTAATATTTCCATTTTACCTAATTTCTAACGGATATATTTTTTTCCATTGTACACTCCAACGGCTAGTTTCATCCCAAAAACGGATTGAAGAAAATCTATAAAAAGGAAAAAAACCCGTTTGAAAAAGAGAAGAAAAAGAGACGAAAATTAGAAAATATTTCAAATCAAAACCGAGAAACCCTGAGCCTGAACCTCAAGAGAAAATCCTTCAAACTCAAATCCTTCACTCCAAAAAGCTCAAAGAGGAAACCAAGGCGCCCCAAATCAAAAATCGGTGGATTTTCCCAAATTGAAGTAAAAGCTCGTTTCTTCCATTTCAATCTTCTCAACTGCAATGACTGTAAGGGATTAAAGCTGAGGCTTGATTCATCATTCCAAAGGGAGAAGAGGAAAAGAAGAAGAAGAAAAGCTCAAAGCCAAACAACTTCAAATCAGGCTTTTCTAAACTTGTTTACTTATTCTTGAATATTGCTCATTAAGGAGCTGTGTATCTTTGAAAAACTATATTCTTTTTGTTTGTGCCTAGTTCAATCAAGGGGATTGAACTAGTGGAGGTTGTATACCTCGGGTCAAGCTAGAATAGCTTGAGTTTAGGGTTGTGTGCTGGTGAGCCCGAAAAACCGGCTGGGTTCGTTGTGATCCGGGTAAAACAACAAGTTTGGGTTGTGAGCTTGTAAAATAACTCGGCTGTAATCGAGGAGATTATAGTGTGGACCCAAGTGGATCTTGGGAGTGGACGTAGGTGTTGGATACACCGAACCACTATAAAATCTTTGTGTTTGCCGTGCTTCTATTGTCTCTATCTCTATCTCATTGATTGTGTTTTATATTTGCATTGCATTTACTTTCATTCATCTTAAGCAAACAACTTTTTAAGAGATTAAATTTTTTAAAGAACCCAATTCACCCCCCCCTCTTGGGTTGTCATCTGGGCCAACAATTGGTATCAGAGCAAGTGCTCATTAGATTTTGATCACACGATCAAGAGCTAAAGATCCAAATGACAGCTCATATTGGATCATTTGCCGAAGGTCATTCTACGAATAGACCTCCCCTATTTAATGGTTCCAACTATTCATATTGGAAAGCAAGAATGAGGATATTCATTCAAGCTTCTGATTATGAATTATGGGGTGTTATAACTAATGGACCTAGTACACCCACACACATTGTTGATGGCACTATTGTTCCTAAATCGAAAGGGATTGGAATGATAATGATAGGAAAATGCACAGCTCAATGCTAAGGCCATGAATGTCTTGTATTGCTCTTTAGATGCTAATGAATTTAATAGAATCTCTACATGTAATTCCGCAAAGGAGATTTGGGATAGATTAGAGGTTACCCATGAGGGTACCAATCAAGTTAAAGAATCTAAGATCAATATTCTAGTGCACAAATATGAATTATTTAGCATGGAACAAACTGAAACTATAGCATGCATGTACACTAGATTTACTGATATTATAAATGGTTTGAAAAGTTTAGGCAAAACATATTCTAACTCTGAACTTGTTCGTAAAATTCTCAGGTCACTTCAAGAACGTGGGAAGCGAAGGTGACAGCAATCCAAGAAGCAAAGGACCTCAATATCTTACCCTTAGAGGAGCTTCTAGGATCCCTAATGACCCATGAATTGACCATGAAGCAGCACATAGAAGAGGATGTGAAAAAGAAAAAGACCATAGCTCTTAAGGCTGCTGAAAGTGAGAGAGCTGTAGTGAAAATGATGATGATGATGATACAGCTTTTCTAGCAAGAAAATTCAAAAGATTCATGAGGAGAAAGAAACCCTTCCACAAAAAGAAATTTGGAGCTAAGATGGAAGGAGAAAAAGAAAAATAAGGACAAAGACAAAGAGAAAGAGCCCTTGATTTGCTATGAATGTAAGAAACCAGGGCATTATAGATATGATTGTCCTGAACTGAAAAACTTTAAGAAGAAGAAGAAAGCCTATGTTGCAACCTGGAGTGATAGTGATGAATCTTCTTCAGAGGAAGATCAAAAGGAAGTTGCAAACATTTGCTTTATGGCAAACGACGACAGTGAGGTAAGTTCCGAAAAATCCTTGTGATGACTTTGCTTTTGATAACTGTTTGATGCTTTTAATGAACTTGTTGGTGATTTCAAAGTTTTGAAAAAGAAATATAAGTTTTTGAAAAACGAAAATTTAACTTTCATTAAAGAAAAAGAAAATCTTAATAATGAAACTAAAGTGCTGAAATCTAAAAATAAAAATCTGTTAAAAGAAAAGAATCAATTTCCAATGAAAATGATAAACTAAAAAAGGAAGTTGATAAATATAAAATTATTGTTGATAAATTCACTTATAGTTCTGAAAACTTAATTTATTGTTAAGTAATCAAAGAGCTATATATGATAAGGCTGATTTAGGTTATAAACCTAACTTAAAGAAAAATTTGTCAAAAACTTTTTTTAGAAAGGAACAAAACAATGATAATGTTACATGTCATTACTGTAACAAGAAGGGACACAAAGTTTTTGAATGCAATTTTAAGAAAATTGATAAGAAGTTAAATAATAAAGGAAAGAAGATATGGTTCCCAAAGGAACAGTCTTTTATGCTACTAACCATGAAGGACCCAAGAAGGCTTGGGTACCTAAATATAAGACTTAATTATTTTTGCAGGAGTGTCTTGCGGCCAAAATATCAAAACAAAAGTGGTATCTCGATAGCGGCTGCTCAAGGCACATGACGGGTGACAAGGATCAATTCATCACCCTTGAAAGCAAAAGAGGAGGAGTAGTTACATTTGGTGATAATGGCAAAGGCCAAATCTGGGGTTTGGTAACATTCAAATAACTCCCTCCACATATATTGAAAATGTCTTATATGTTAATGGTTTAAAACATAATTTAATTAGCATTAGTCAATTATGTGATAAAGGTTTTAAAGTATCATTTGAATCTTCTATATGCACAGTTTCTAATCCCATTGATAATAGCATTATTTTTATTGGAAATAGAAATGACAATGTATACTGATTGATTTAGATAATTTGTCTACTAGTAATCATTGCTTAGTTGCTAATAATGCTAATATGAATGAGATTGGTTGGTTGTGGCATCGTAGATTAGGTCATGCAAGCACACACCTTATTTTAAAATTAATTAGAATGGATTTAGTAAAAGGACTTCCATAACTAGATTTTGAAAATAACAAGATTTGTGATGCATGTCAATTTGGAAAACAAACTAGAAATTCTTTAAAACTAAAAATATTGTTTCCACTTCTAGGCCTCTTGAACTACTTCACATGGATCTTTTTGGACCTACTAGAACCACAAGTCTAGGAGGAAAGAAATATGGTCTTGTGATTGTAGATGATTATTCTAGATACACTTGGGTATTATTTTTAGCTCATAAGGATGAGACCTTTCCATTATTTCTGAAATTCTTTAAGAAGGTCACAAATGAGAAAAATAACACCATAGTGTCTCTAAGAAGTGATCATGGCACTGAATTTGAAAATCATTTATTTGAAAACTTTTGCATAGAAAATGGCATTCATCATAATTTTTCTACACCTAGAACACCGCAACAAAATGGAGTAGTTGAAAGGAAAAATAGAACCTTAGAAGACATGGCCCGTACCATGCTATGTGAAAGCAACCTACCAAAATACTTTTGGGCGAAGCTATAAATACGGCATGCTACATTCTTAATAGAGCTCTAATTAGGCCAATCATTAAGAAAACACCTTATGAACTATGGAATAATAGAAAACCAAACATAAGTTATTTTCATGCATTTGGTTGTAAGTGTTTCATTCATAATAATGGCAAAGATAATCTAGGAAAATTTGATGCAAAATCTGATGAAGGCATTTTCTTAGGATATTCAACATCTAGTAAAGCCTATAGAGTATTTAACAAGAGAAACTTAATTGTAGAAGAATCTATTCATGTAATTTTTGATGAATCTTTAGCATCAAGTTCTGAAAAGATTGATGATGTGAAGATACAAACATTCTAGAAAGAGATATTGAAAAATTGAATATAGATGTATCTTCGAATCATGAACAAGAAGCTAAAGATAATGATTCTCCTAGTGTTGATGTTGTTGATGCAAATCATAATGATATAGATCTACCTAGAGATTGGAGATATGCCTATGGTCATCCAAGAGAATTAATTATAGGTGATCCATCTCAAGGAGTAAGAACTAGATCATCAATGAGAAACATCAATAATCATCTTGCATTTGTATCTCAAATTGAACCTAAAACTATTGAAGAAGCAGAAAAAGATAATAATTGGATGTTAGCTATGCAAGAAGAATTAAATCAATTTACTAGGAATAATGTTTGGACTCTTGTAGATAGACCTAAAGATCATTCTGTTATAGGATCAAAATGGGTATTTAGAAATAAATTAGATGAAAATGGCATAGTAATTAGAAACAAAGCTAGATTAGATGCAAAAGGATATAATCAAGAAGAAGGAATTGATTTTGATGAAACTTTTGCACCTGTAGCTAGACTTGAAGCAATTAGATTATTACTTGCATTTGCATGTCATATGCATATCAATTTATTTCAAATGGATGTTAAAAGTGCATTTTTAAATGGATTTATAAATGAGGAAGTGTTTGTTGAACAACCACCCGGTTTTGAAGATCATGAATTTCCAAATCATGTTTTTAAATTACACAAAGCACTATATGGTTTGAAACAGGCACTAGAGCTTGGTATGAAAGATTAAGTAAATTTTAATTGAAAATGATTTTGTAAGAGGAAATGTTGATAAAACATTATTTTTGAAAAGAAAAGATAAAGATTTATTAGTAGTACAAATATATGTCGATGATATTGTATTCGGTGCTACTAACAATTGTTATGTCAAGAATTTGCTAAGTTGATGCAGGGTGAGTTTGAAATGAGTATGATGGGAGAACTCAACTTCTTCGGACTTCAAATCAAACAAAGCAAAGAAGGAATCTTCATCAATCAAGCCAAATACACAAAAGAACTGCTCAAGAAGTTTGGAATGGAGTCAATCAAGCCACTTGGAACTCCTATGAGTCCTTCGTGCAAATTGGACAAAGATGAAGATGGTAAGAAAGTAGATCAAAAACATTATAAAGGTATGATTGGATCTCTTCTTTACTTAACAACTAGTAGACCAGATATTATGTTTGCAATATGTTTATGTGCTAGATTTCAATCTGAACCTAAAGAATCTCACTTAATTGCTGTAAAAAGAATTTTAAGATATTTAAGTGGAACTAAAATATAGGTTTATGGTACTCTAGAGACTCAACATTAAATTTAATTGCATATTCTGATTCTGACTATGCTGGATGTAAATTAGATAGAAAAAGCACAAGTGGAGCATGTCAGTTCTTAGGATGTAACTTAATCTCTTGGTTTAGCAAAAAGCAAAATTCGGTTGCATTATCTACTGCTGAAGCAGAGTATGTTGCAGCTGAAAGTTGCTGTGCTCAAATCCTTTGGATTAAGAGGCAACTTGAAGATTATGGCATAACCCTTGATAAAACACCAATTAGATGTGATAACACGAGTGCAATAAATTTGACTAAAAATCCAATTCAACATTCAAGAAAAAACACATTGAAATTAGATATCATTTCATAAGAGAACATGTAGCTAATAATGAAATCTGTCTTGAATATGTTAATACAGAGGAACAATTAGCTGACATATTTACAAAACCCCTGAATGAAGAGAGATTTTGT
This sequence comes from Calamus simplicifolius, assembly GCA_900491605.1. Lineage (NCBI taxonomy): Eukaryota > Viridiplantae > Streptophyta > Magnoliopsida > Arecales > Arecaceae > Calamus > Calamus simplicifolius. The sequence continues at coordinate 838,951 of UESW01004246.1, forward strand.
TATCTTAGAGGTGAATTAGGAATATGACCCTTTAGAGTAATTTTGAAACCCTAAGGAATGAGAATCTAGATTTCTATAAATTTCTTGAAAATCCTCTCACAATTTTAAGAACAAATTATCTAGTCATTTGAGCTATTTGATCCTTGATATTTAGAGATTTTTTTAAATTTTTATTGAACTCTTTTTGACAAGTTTCAGTCATTGAATCTCAATTTTTTTTTCTGAAACTATCTTTGGAGTCGACACCTCAGAATGAGGAGTCGACACCTCTGACTGTGTCGCTCTCGGTCCCTGACCTTGGAGCCGACACCCGTATAAGTGGAGCCGACTCCAGTTCGAGCGCTGACTATGTTAGCGATTTGGAGTCGACACCCGACTTTGCGGGAGTCGACACCTGGGATTCCAAAATTGATTTATTAAAGCAGTCGACACTCATCATTTGGTAACTTCTCAAATCATAACCAAACTCTTCCAAAATTCTTCCAAAACTTCCCCACCTCTAATTCCATCCAAATCAAAACTTTCCAAAGATCTAATGGCACCCAAAAGGAGGGAATCAGTGATTGGAGCGCCGGTGACCATGGGAAAATAGTCTGCGCATCGTCCCGCTCGTGAGCCGACTCCAAGCAGTGATTCGTCCACGGATTCAGACAACCCCAACACCTCTTCCACTCAGGTAGATACCTTAGCTGGGAGGGTTATCACAATGGGGAGAAAGATTGATTTTGATCTGTTTGAAACCGAGGGTTTCTCAATCGGTAGGCAATTAAAGGAAATGGGCTGGGATAAGCTCTGCTCTCTAGATGTTCCCACTTATCCAGCCTTAGTAAAAGAATTTTATTTTAATTTGGCTAGAGGTGATGGCGGTTTAGTTAGCTCAGTAAGAAATAAGAGGATTCACCTAACCTTTCAAAAGCTTGGAAACCTCCTTAGCATCCCAATTACCGGTTTAGCAGCTGACATGCACAGTGATAGGTCAGCGGCTCTTTCAAGGATGTTAGGAAGGGAAGTGACAGAGTTTGAGGAGATAAGAGCTAATCAATTACCTTGGAATTGAGATTATTACACAACATATGCAGTAGAATTTTGTTTCCGAAGACGGTCGGTTTGAGTATGTCTCGGAGCGAGACATTGTTATTATGGATAGTGTTTTGACTGGACAGCCAATCAACCTTGCAGCTATGATGATTTTTTATATGGCGGAAGCTGGAGGGAAGAGAAGGTCATCCCTACCGTATGGCATGGTACTTACTATGGTATTTAGGAGCCAAGGGGTTGTAATTCAAGAGAATGAACCATCTAAGAACCTGAGGCACACCGACTACTATAGTTTGGCAACATTGCATCGGATGGGTTTTGCTAAAGTGAATGGACAGTGGGATAGGAAAGGACACCTTGATGAGAGAGCCCCTGTGCCGAGAGTTTCTGAGCCTTGCGAGGCTGGACCATCAGTTAGGGTTCCTTCTTCACAGCCTAGGAGTCCCATTCCTGCTCCTGCTCCTGCACCTGCACATGTTAATGATAAACCATCCACTTCTTCAGCTGGATTCTCAGACCTTCAAATGGAGCAATTAAAAAGTTTGTTTGCTGCTCAGAAGGATGAGTTTGACAGTCAATTCATGAATATAAAAGAATCACTTTATTCACTTGATGATCGGATTGCAAAAATTGAATCAACTCTCAACTCCTCTGCAGAATCTTTAAGTGGTGATTTGAAGAATATCTTTGAAGAACTTAAAGAGATTTGTGGAGATAGTGAAACTTATTCAAGGTGCAACGCCAGCTTCAAGATAAAATCTTAACAGCTTGCACATTTGTTGATGAGAGACTTAAAGACTATGTTAAGCTTCAATGTGATGGAATGAAAAATATTGTAGATCATTTAACAAGAATAGTGAGGAAGAACTTTTGATGTAATGAATGTTTAATGAAATGTAATTTACATTTTGATGTAATGAAGTTTATGTGATGATGTAATGAAGGCTATATTTTGATGATGAATATTTGATGTAATACTTGACTTTTGTTGAAATGAAATTATCTTTTGATTCAATGAAAATTATCTTTTGATGCAATGAAAATTATCTTTTGATGCAATGTGAAATATTCTTTACCTTTTTGTTGATTACAAAAAAGGGGGAGAGAATTATGGTGTATATGCATTAAGAGGGAGAAAGTTATATTGTTAATTGCATTAAAGGGGGAGAAAGTTATGTTGCATTAATTGTTTAATTAAAAATATGAAATATGAAAACATTAATGAAGTTAATTGATTAATATGATATTGAGTTATTTAATGAGATTAATAATCAAATTGAATTGACTATGCATAAAGAAATCTTAAGTACCAAATATGTAAAGTAAGAGGAAGAATAATTTGAACTTCATAGGGGGAGCTACCTTATTCAGGGGGAGCTTACTCGTGAAGATCACTTCCTTGATAATTTTTTAATTTAAGAATTCTATGCATATACTCAATGTTTTTATAATCATCAAAAAGGGGAGATTGTTGATCCATTTATTGATTTTGATGATTAATAAAGGAATTGAGTATATTTATTTGATTACTAATGGATTTTATAAGTGTTTCAGGACTTAAATTTATTTGATCAATTTAAAGGAATTAAGAAATGAATTTTGAATCAAATACAAATCAGAGATTTCAAAGTTTCAGAGCTTGGAGTCGACACCTAGAAAGTCTGGAGCCGACCCATGGCCAATTCAATTTTAATCTGATTTTTGATACGATCCGGAGCCGACACCTAGAGTTTCGGAGCCGACACCTAGAGTTTCGGAGTCGACACTTACAGTGTCTGGAGCCGACTCCGATGCGGGGACAGAATGCTTATTTTTTGAGCATCCTGGAGTCGACACCTACAGTTTCGGGAGCCGACACCTGACGATGGCGAGCCGACACTTACTTTTTCGGAGCCGACTCCTCAACGAACTCGGAAAATTTCTATTTTTGGTAAAACGATCTGGAGCGACACCTGAAAAGTTGGAGCCGACTCCAACCTGACTGGGACAAAATTTAAAATGCCAGATCAGCTCTAACGGTAATATTTCCATTTTACCTAATTTCTAACGGATATATTTTTTCCAGGTACACTCCAACGGCTAGTTTCATCCCAAAAACGGATTGAAGAAAATCTATAAAAAGGGAGAAAAACACCGTTTGAAAAAGAGAAGAAAAGAGACGAAAAGAAAATATTTCAAATCAAAAATCCAGAAACCCTGAGCCTGAAATCCAAGAGAAAAGCCTTCAAACTCAAATCCTTCCACTCCAAAAAGCTCAAAGAGGAATCCAAGGCGCCCCAAATCAAAAAATGGATTTCCCAAATTGAAGTAAAAGCTCTTTCTTCCATTTCCAATCTTCTCAACTGCAACGACTGTAGGGATTAAAGCTGAGGCTTGATTCATCATTCCAAAGGGAGAAGAGAAAAGAAGAAAAGAAGAAAAGCTCAAAGCCAACAACTTCAAATCAGGCTTTTCTAAACTTGTTTACTTATTTTGAATATTTGCTCATTGAGGAGCTGTGTATCTTTGAAAAACTATATTCTTTTTGTTTGTGCCTAGTTCAATCAAAGGGATTGAACTAGTGGAGGTTGTACCTCGGGTCAAGCTAGATTAGCTTGAGTTTAGGGTTGTGTGCTGGTGAGCCCGAAAAACGGCTGGGTTCGTTGTGATCCCGGGTAAAACAACAAGTTTGGGTTGTGAGCTTGTAAAACAACTCGGCTGTAATCGAGGAGATTATAGTGTGGACCCAAGTGGATCTTGGGAGTGGACGTAGGTGTTGGATACACCGAACC